>BMAV01022789.1:121637-141917 GCA_019973955.1 Trichonephila inaurata madagascariensis
TATATATATATATATATATATATATATATATATAGGAAATTTATTCTTAAAATAAATATCCCTAAAGTGATACAAAAATTGTGTCATGTGTTGATATAACATTTGTATCATGGATGTAAAGAAGATTAAAAATAGTAGAAATGAAAAAAAAGAATATCTGAAAACGTCAGGAGAGGTGTGGAGGAACTGCTTTATAATAGTATAAATTATGATACCGGGTGGGCAAAAAGTCCGTAAAATCTTTGAGAAATTATAAAACCTGGAAAAATAAAAAAAAATCTTTTTGCAGGCTTAGCATCGATAAATCACGGGATTTTTTTTTAAGATAAGAAAAAAAAATAGATAAAAAAAGCCGACAGTTGGTGCTGGTACCAACGATTTAATTGAAAATATACAAATGAGACAGACAATTGTAAATACTGATGCTCTTGATCCAGATCCAGTTCTCCATTGCATGACAACTAAGTGAACAAGAATGCTGAGTGGAAAGACAAAGATTTGTTGGTGAAGCTATTTTACAGGAACAAAGAATGAGCGACTGTTGCACTGCGTAAATTCCGACATTAGAAAAATGTGAAGAAGCATTTTAAAAGTGACAGGCCTCATAAAGTGATGCGAGGCATTATTAGATTATAATTTTAATCTAAAATAGCCTTGGTCCGGTATGTACTATTCGCATCATGGCCAATGTTATTAAACAAAACTCAAATAAACCATTTCCTTAAGATGCAATTGAATTTGTTGCTACACACTTAAAATTTGCATCTACCAATAAATAAATGAGAGAAAACTTAGCTTTGAGAGAGTGGGTCATGGTCTAGGCGAATGGCGGTCCCCGAGTGGGGTGGCGAGCACTCTACGCTTTGCTTCGTCTGCCTATTAGAATAATTCGAGAGAGCCCCGAAATTCGGGTGCGTTCCATTATATAGTGAGCCACATCACTTCCAAATCCTTGAGGTGGACTTTTTACTGTCCATTGAATTAAGTCTCTAATTGGACAATCCCAATCGCGCAAGGCTACATTCCACAAAATTTATGAGTTCAATGATCTCAAAAGGGACACGCGAATTTTTTGACGCAACCCACGGAAGGAATGTTTCCACATCCGTTCAAGGGGGACTCGTACAGAAATTACTAGAAAAAAAGGGATCACCAGCCTCCCATCAAAAGCTTGTTCAGCGATTTGAGGAAACTGAATTGCGTGATGATCGTGTAAGACCTGGATGACCAAGTCTAACGCAGACACGTTCGGCGCGTGTTGCAACGAAATGGAAACATTAGCATCAGAATTCGTAGCAGAGACTGGCAGAACACGGGAAAATAGCAGAAGCCACCATTCACCTTCATTCTTAATCAGTATCCATACAAATTACAGTCTTAACATGGACGTTTACCGTCGTATACCGTAGAGAGAGAAGCATTTGGGAGGTGGGCTCTCTCCACAATTGAACAAGATTCCTTTTTGGATCTTTGATATCTTGTGGACATATAAAGCTCACTTTTTGGTCCACGGAGATTTGTGTGAAAAAGAGGCCCTTTCTACAGTTACTTTTATGCAAGATGGAGAAATAAGTCATACTGCTAATCATGTGAAGGAATTTTTCCTACAGACGTTCAGGAAAGAAAGAATCATAAACAAACGTTGCAAGTTCCCATGGCCTCCTCGATCTCCAGATCTGACATCAGAAGACTTTTGGCTGCAGGGATATTTCCCGGGTGTTTCCATCCCATCGGCCGGAATAAAAAATGCGATCTATCAAGAGCTGTCATGTATACAACCAGACATTATGCACTCTGTCTTTGCTGAAATTGGCACAATTTTTTTATAGGCAAATTTCCACGACTTTTAGATGCTAAACCTGCGAACCGTTTTTTTTTTTTTATTTTATTTTGTTAAGTTCCGGGTTTTATAAATCTTTAAAGATTTTATGGACTTTTTTTGCCCATTTTGTACTTTAAAAATAATTATAATAATAAATTAAAACTATTTAGTCATTAATTATAGAGAAACATTTGCAATTTCTTGTATCCAGATTTGTATTTTGAAAGTAACAGAGATGTAGTAGAAACGGTTTAATATACCAGAAATTTTGCTGAAGTATTTCTTATTTGATACATAGCCTGAAAATATTATTAATTTATGGTTTTATTCCTTAATTATTTATACATTTCTATTTTCAGATATATTTTAAAATATTGATTCTGTAATAAAATCTCGACAAATATTACTGCACACTTTTGGCTCCAATTAAGAGGGAATAATACTAATCAATATAAGAATACCGCAAATTGTTCTTTAAAGAATCTCGTAGATTTCAGGTAATTTATAATTATAATAGTAATATTTTCTCTCTCTCTCTAGAGTCACTGAATACTTGCCATTTAGAGGATCAGATGCACGTCAAACTTGTCGTGACTGAAAATCTTCACATTGGCATGGTGCTGAAATTCGAAAAGGGAGTTCCAGCTCAGGTGAAGTCCTCGTCACTTGAACATTGCTTAAAATCAAGAAGTCCATTGTCAAAAATCTTAATATTGCTTAAAAGTGCGACGTTAATGAATACTTTCTCATTCCGTCGGCATCTTGTCACACAAAGTTGGTAAGTCCCCCTTAGTTTACCTTCCGTCACTATTTGTAGAAGATATTTTATGCAAATTTTAAATAGAAACTTTTATAAGCAACTTTTTTCTAACAGTTTTTAACTCCTTGTGACTTTTAGAAGTACCTAAAAAGTTTTTTTTTCATATTTGCCAACGAATTAAATATATTATGGTATTTGTTACTTTCGTTAATCTTTGATCATCACTGATAATCGAGAACAAGTTCTGAAACTAAGCCAGTTTTCAGAATTACTATCGAACTTTCTCAACTCTATCTCAAGAAGTTTTTTATTCAGTTTAAAGTCTAGTATTTTTATATACTTTAGTTAGTAATAAATGCAAAAAAATATTTTTCACATTTTTACCAAGATTTCCACTCGTTCTCAGTGCTCAAAATCTATTTTTGACATTCAAACGAACGCTGCAATCGATCATTTTGCACTGTTCTTAAAAGTATACTTCTGTGTGTGAAGTATTTCAAGAAATTTATTGCCTTACCTTCTAAATTTTAGATGCTATGTTTTTTTTAATTTATCGATGTATATATAGTTCAGTGTCGTCAACTTTGATCTAAAATAGTGTGTAAAGATTATACGAAACATCTAATACACACTATTTGATAAGGCATTATTTTTGTTTAAAGTTATGCTATTAAATTTCATTTCATCAATATTTCATTCTTTATTTTGATAGAGATTTAAAGAGGGATATTACGCGTTGCTGCTTAAATTTTAAAGCATAAACAACAGAGACAACCTGTAAAGCAGTGCTTCTCAAACTTTCAATATGCGGAATCCATCATTCAATCATCACTTTTCATCACGCCCCCCTACATACAATAACAATGTCTTGCATTCAATAATACTATACTTTAACACTAAAGCTACAATACGACTTTAATCTCTTATGTGTCCCTGACGTATATAAACGTCTCGCTTAGTCAAATTATTAATTTTCTGGACGTATATATACGTTTTTCTGAAGTGCGATCTTTTCTGTGCAGTGCTATCCATAAAATTATTCCGAAGGCTTTGGAATGCAACAAAAGGACCTTGACAGTGTTTGCGAAGGATTTATTTATTTCAGAGGATTTGCTTATTTATTCCTTTTCTCCTTCCCATCCCCCTGAAAAAGACATCAAAGTTCGCTCGTCTGAATGGAAAACGGTGGCATTGGGGAGTGAATAGCGTAACTTTTAATCGGCAGTTCAGGAATTAATTATAAAACCTACAAATTATCAAGATAAAAGTTAATACAAACCCATGGGGTCACTGATAATTATAAAATATGTTTTTAACTTAGTATTGTTAAATTAATAATGAAATACATATTGTACAGTACTGATAAACTTATAGTTGTATTATATCAGTGTAAATCTATATTTTATATTTTATTATACCAGAAAGTATGTTTGTTTTGTTTACTTTCAATAAATTAATTTTTTAAATAATAGTTTGTTTTCAACTTTTCAGTATGTTCTGAAAAAGCACATTACAAAATACCTTTTTCAATAAATATAACGTATAAATTTATTTTGTATAAATTAGTTTATTGAAAATAATTTATATATATAATGCATTTAAAGAGTAATATATCAATAATTAATTGAGGTCTTTCTTTGGTAGTTTTTGCTAAACTATTATTTATTTTTTTTTAAAGGTAATATTCTTCAATCTTTAAGAATTAACCTGAGTGTCTTCAAATCTATTCACTAAATATCAAAATGTTCACATCGTTTACAACTAAAAGTAATTCATATCTGTACTATGTATGTTGCATACAAAAAGTCAAATACGAATTTGAAATATGTGTTACAACTTTAAGGGGATGGAGGACCATTAAATCTAATTTCTAAAATTGTTAGCTTAATTAGCTGAAAATGGAATCAATATAGTAAATGGTTATTATATTGCACAATTTAAATTTATTTTTTTAAAAAAATCTATTTTTAACTGTTTTTTTTAAGCAAATTTTTTTTAAAATCTTTTTAAAAATGCTCTTTGCGCATTAGTTTTTGAGATATGTGCATCATTTTTGTTTTATATATAGGTGAACTACAGCAAAATATATCTTTGCAGGGATTTTTAATTTAGAATAAAATTTGATGAAAAAAAGATAAATTTCCTATATTACATGAAATATTTCACCAATATTCACGCACTCAAGATATTCAAAACAGCACAAAATACGATCCGTTAAATATTTAAAAAAACTAATGCAAAAATTTGTGAATTATATCATTTTTCATAAATTGTGAAAATTTCAAACAGATATGACGCAATTTGAAACGAAAGG
Source organism: Trichonephila inaurata madagascariensis (assembly GCA_019973955.1). Taxonomy (NCBI): domain Eukaryota; kingdom Metazoa; phylum Arthropoda; class Arachnida; order Araneae; family Nephilidae; genus Trichonephila; species Trichonephila inaurata. The sequence continues at coordinate 126,534 of BMAV01022789.1, forward strand.
AGCATTTTGCTTAACAACGAAAATGAAAAATTTGCGAACTAAGACAAATGCATTTTAAGCATTTATTTCAGTAAAATAAAAAATAAAATATATTAGGTAATTAGTAAATAAAATGAAAAATTCCTTTGATAGGATTATTCTATAAATTATAAGGAATATTATTAGTATAAATATCAAAATCGCAGTTTCTATCAAAATTTGACATTGTAAAGGTTCACCATCCCCTTAACAAAGATGGTTTGTTTTTAGTACACTGTAGTTCTGATACTTGAATGAAATAAATCTATATCATCGGCCTAATTATCAGAATGCGTAATTCCACAACTGAACTAAATTTGATATAGGATTGCTACTCGCCAAGCTCTGTTTCGCTTGATTCCTTAATCGTACCAAACAGTGCTCGTCGAAAAATCGAATTAAAATCGAATTTTGGATCCGAATTAATCGAAAATTCAAATTAAAATCGTCTGAAATTAATAGGGTTTCAACGGAAAAAAGACACCAAAAAAATGAACTCTAATATATGTTATCCCCAATGCAACCACCCGTATAGGGGAGCGATGCACGTTAAATCTGTCGAGAGCTCAAACGTGTTCCTGTTAGTGTTGTGTGGTAGTTAGGAGAGGTGGGTTCCAGATCAAGTGTCGTCCACGTCACTTGACCATGGTTCAAAATTACGTGGTCCGTCGCCAAAGGCCCTCGTATAGCTGAACAGAGCGACGTTAATATCCACTCACTCACCCCAATGCAACCACTTTACCACACGATAAAAATATCAAGGTAACCATATTGTAACGTTATCGCCTACTTTGGTGAGCATAAACAACAACAAATTTACACGTAACACTCCTATATCAAATTAGCATCCCAGAAGGAGTTACGCCTTCTGATAATTAGGCCGACGATATGTGTATTGTGTTACAATATAAACTTATATACTGTATCCTTTGAAACTTTCAATATTTCAACAAAATAAGTGAATTTTGAGTTTAATTTTATATGAAAAATTATTCTCTCAAAAAGAGTTTGCGTGGATGGCAGAAAAATATATAATTCAATTTAATCTTAAATGATGAAAATACGCTATTAGCCGGAACTATAAGAATAAGATTAAATTCTGTATATCTTCGAAATTTTTAAATGATTATTAATTCTATTGTTCTTCCAGTTTCTTTGAAATGGGTTCAAGATCAAGATGGCGGAAATGCAAATGCAGTACGGAGCAATCTCCTTCCCAAATCTCGGAGGATTTAATGACACATCCATAACTTTGGAATGGCTGTTAGAGTTGCAAACATGTCCCAGCTGAATTTCTCCCCAGGGCTTCGTCCTACATTATAGAAATGTGAAAACTGGCAACACTATGAAATATTTATTCAGCAAAATATCTTGATATATTCAAGAAATATCTCTGTACACATTGGCTTCAAATACGATTGTAAATTTAACTATGTGCATAGCTGTTGTTTGCCTTTGGAACATTATGAAATGTTAGTAGCTTCTGAATTATGCATAGAAGCAAGATAATAATCTTTATTAATATTTCAATCTTCTTAAGTTATCTTTCTCTTCAGCGAAATTTTAAAATAAGTAATTTGTTTTTGAGAAGGAACAAACCTTTTGATATAATAATTGATATTTGTATTATAAGAGATATATTTATCCTTACAATTTTAAAACCAACCAAAGTAAATAAAACTATTTAATAAAATATCTAAACTAACGTTATGGAATAGGAAATAGTGCATGAAATATTTTAAACTTTTAAATCTATCTTTAGAATCAACATTTTTTATAGTAGAAAAAACAATACTCTCCTAAAAAATAAACAGAGCAAGAAAAACATTTATCAAACTTTAAATGTTTGAGAGAAACTTGTTTTTTTTTAAACATACTTATTTCGAAAAATAAAAAGAAAAAGAAATATGAAGAAATTTGTGTTTTATCTTTCACACAAACACTCTCTTTGTACCTACTCAACTTTTATTATTTTGTTTTACAGGAAAAGAGACACGTATGCGACTACAATTACTTTAAAATTCATGTGTTTGGTACGTAGGTATTTCTCTGATTCTAACATGATTTTTTTCTTTTAATAAACATAAAAGTAAATGTTAGCACCAAACTTAGGAATATATTCCCCATGATGTTTTTTCTTAGTTTCTTACAAAAAATATAATTTTGAATTTGTCATTGGTTATTGATGTTGTTTTGACAAACAATTCAAATTGATCGAACAATTTAAGACTTATATTTTGGAATTGTATTTGTATGTATGAAGCGTATATTTAATGTTCTGTGATGCAAAAACAATCAATATGGGATGTAAGAATCTAAAGATCAAGAATCTCAAGATTAAGAAAGCATTAGTCGAAAAAACAAAAGTTTGATAACTACTGTATGTTTTGTAAGTTCTACATTATGCCCTGTTCATACCCAATGATTTCTATCAAAAATCTCGATACCTTGATATTAAAAGATATATATTTTTATATCAAGAAACATCTGTTTCAGCAGTCTGGTGTTCTTGGGAAGATGCAATCTTAATTTCAGGCGTCTCTCCAAAGCATACCCTTTATATTCGGGAAGGTTTAAATCAGGGAGCATGCTAGACAATCCATTCTGCAGATATCCTCCCTTTCTAAAAGCCCCTCAACAGCAAATGTTCTGTATAGATGTCCTACACTCAAAATTAAACTATTCACCAATGGCATTTCGAAAAAGAATCATCTGCAAAAGGATAATTTCGTCTCATAATCAATCTCCAGTAAGTGATCCACTGTTGAAAGTATGAAGCTCAATTTGTCCATTCAGAACAATGCTTCCCCACATACGCACTCCGGAACCTGTCTATTTCCCTTATGTAAGTGGGATAAAACCTTATCCTTGCCTGTCTCCGTATCAATCGGTGCTCAGAATCCTGGCTCAGATTGAAACGAATCTCATCAAGTATACAGAGCATGACTCCTTTTCTGAGACATCCAGTCCTAGTATTTTTGGCACGACTGTAAACTTTACCACCGATGCGCTGCTGCTTTAATGGTATGCAGTTTTCAGGAAGTTGGGCAAAAAGACCACATTTACGCAAACGTCTAGCTGCGGTAAACTACAATACATGTAGTCCGGTGGACGTACGCAGCTGTTTAGCAATGTTGTCTGACGTCTGGTACCGATCTGTTCTCTGCTGCAGAACAATACACCAGGCATAATTTGAAATTTATTTCCTCGGCCGACCACCACCCACATTTGTTTAATTGTACTTGTCCTTTTAAAGTATTTTCAAATTCTTTTAATTGCACTTTAGACGATTCCAAACAACATTGTAACACTCGTCAAGCAAAGACTCTCTTCAAGTTTACTGATCATTCTAATATGTAAAAATGTTTCCTGTTTTTTGTAGCCACAACGAACTGACTATTTCATCTTTACTGCAAGGAAGTGTTTGAAAATGCATTCTTCCTCCTTTTTAAGCTGCTTTGTTCCTGACCACGTGCACCCCACACATTTTCGGGGATTGATGTCCCCTCTGATCTCCTAGTGCTGACATTCGCAAATGCATCATTTTACTACTAAGGGGAATTTTCACTGTATTGGTTGAAAAAAGCACTTTTCCACAATTCCATGGTTACTAATTGAAAAATCCATCTGTTGGTAAAATTGTGCACGCTAGTGTACTTAGGTAGCTATGAAACTGATTATAGACAATTTTCTTTATTTATAAAGGATGTAATACACTTATAATTCAACATTATTAATTTAATAATATATATATATATATATTTTCTCAATAAATTACACAGCATTGAAATTAATATTTATTCCTTTTATTCATTTTCTATACAAAAGCACACCGGGTTTGTGTTCTCAAACAATTTGACATTGATACATCTACTAACTAAAGTAAAGATTAATTATTTTTCTCTTTTTATCTTTTTTTCAATTTCACATACTCTTTACATACTTGAGACTTTCAACAAATCAATGAAAACAAATATGTTCGTTATTAGGAGATTATATTTATACCTATTTCCTTTGTTTTTACATGAACTAATTGAAATTAAAAACATCAAATAGTTGTAACCATAGTTTATTAACATTGTTAAAATAGAGACATTCTAACAATGTTTTGTTCTGTTCAAACAACATTGTCTGAAAAAATACAGCTAAAATTTTGAAGCATTTCAGGCGCATATTTATAACATAAAAATGTTTACCATTCGAAAAAAATATAATCATTTCTCGATATTTCTTAATTATTTCCACACTGAATTTACATTTTTATTAACAAAACAAATGCTTCTAAAATTGTGAAATTGTTTCCCAGCTTTTTAGTTGAATGTTCATTAACTAAAAGCAAAACTATAATTACTACCTAAAATTAATTGTGTTTTCTGAAGTTTTATTTGTGCATACAAACATTTAATTAGTATTTAAAAGAAGTATCATCAGCAGGATTATGTTTCATGTTAATTAAAGATTAATGAAGAATAATTTAAATAAAATCATTCTTAACTAAAATATGAGTACTGAATAAGAATACATATTACAAAAAATGTGTGTATTCTAAATGTTGTTTTATTAATTCCCATAACAAACTTTGGAAGGTGCACAGTTTATAAGTTCTGCATTACTTTATTATCATTTTTTCTGAATAAGTCTAATTCTACATGTGTGTATAAAGGAAACAATAACTATTAATAGGATAAATCAAGATGAAAATGCAGATTGCAGTGCATGTATGTTAATTTAATGTAAATAAAATTGCCAATTTCTGCAAGATTAGAGTTAATTGTTTAATTGATGCTTTATAACAATTTTGTGTCAAAAATAAGTAGCAGGCTTGCATAAAAATGAAAAAAAAAATGTTTTACAGATATTTTCTTACCTAAGATTTTCATATATTTAAATTATTTTATTCACATTTCCGGAGTTAAAAATTTTTAAAAATATTGCAAAGAACTATTTTTTAACAGTTTCACAAAAGTTATATAAACATTCATCTATTCTTCTTCCCATTGATATTTTTAATATTGTAACAAATGTTACTAATATAAGTGCCACTGAATTAGGGATAACAAAGGCTATGCAAATTGCGTAGTGCTGCGCATCATTTATGTGCAATTGAGGGCATTTTGGTAACTGCATATATAGCGCGTACTGTGATTTTTCTGAATTAGTTGTTGGAATTGTGCCACTATGACCAAACTGCCTGATTTAGATGTCTTCGGACAAATCGTAGGTGTGCGATGCATGGCCCATTCAATTTTCGAAATCGTCAGACAGCTAGGGTTTTCAAGGTCGAAAGTGTGTCAAGAGTATATCAACAATATATGGATGGTGGACAAGAAACTAGCGATCGGGCAAACTGCATAGCATAGTGCGTGGCACCTTGACAGTGCGTGGTGAGAGAGGCTCAAGCATATTACACGTAGTCAGCGAAGCCAAACATTAGCTCAAATTACCACCCAGTGAAATGACGGTGCCAGTTGTACGTTCATTAAATAGACTGTGCAAATCTCGCTGCACATGTATGGGTTTCGAGAGCTCTTGACCTACGAGAATACCATTCCTCAATGCTCTTCATCAAGCTGAACATCTTGTCTAGGCAAGAGAACTCAAAGACTTGAATGTAGTTGACTGGAAACGAGTAGCATGGAGTGATGAGTCTCGATTCCTATTTAACACCTTCGGGAAGCTGAGGATATGGCGTCAGGCTCATGAAGCAATGGATCCTGTATGCAGGATAGGAATTGTACAAGAAAATGGAGTCTCAATCGTGGTCTGGGGTGTTTTTTCGTGCTTCTGTTCGGGATCTTTGGTGCGTGTACCAACCTCCCTCTATGCAATTTGGTACGTAGAGTTGCTGGGTGATCACCTCCATCCGTTTATGTTGTTTTGTTATCCGCACCGTAATGGAGTTTTCTAGCAAGACAACTCTACCTCTCACAAGTCTTGGTTGGCTACTGGCTGGTTGGATAAGCATTCCACTGACTTCTCTGTCATAAATTAACCACCTAGAAGCCCAGATTTTAATCCTATTGAGCATCTTTGGGATGTTTTTGGAACAAGGCGTGAAAGGCCATAACACAGTACCAACGAAACTTACTGAATTATGGTCAGTTTTAGCCAATATTTGGCAAGTCATTCCCATGAAACGTTTGCAGAAACTTGTTGAATCTGTGCCTTGTCGTGTGGCAGCCGTTATCAAGGCTAGAGGAGGCTAAACTGGTTACTAGGTAGGTATCCCTAATTCAGTGGCACTTCAGTGTATTATAGTAATGCTTGCATTTTTTTTAAAAAAAAATTTTATATATCTTGTATTTATTTTTTTCGTCAAGCATTGAAAACGGGAATCTAAAAACGAAAAACAAAAAACAAAAAATCAAAGTTAGAAAACTAAAATGGTATTCTTTTTTCTTGATAAAACATTGATAGAAAAAACAAATGCATTTTATTAAAGTAAAAATTTTATTTTCTGTAATCCGTTGCACTACAATATAACTGTCCCATGCTTGGCTTTAAAATTAGATTTATAAATTTTAGCAAGAAGTCTTACGTTGCTCAAAAGGTACTAAACTAAATGCGTTTTTTTTATGTAAATACTTGTGAAATCATGATTTAATAGTTACTCGTACATACATATATTGAAAAATAACACATTTCATTTAAAAAAGAAAAAAGACTAGAAATACTAGGATGAAAACAAAAATACTTCTTTTGAATGTATAAAATCAAAAAAAAAAAAGTACTGATTATTAGAATATAAGAGTTACTTTAATTTTATACGAAAACTTGGAGTTATAAAAGATAAGAGAATGAAACACATATGTAAACTTAACTGTAACTTAATTCACAGAAAAAAGGGTGGTAGTGGATTATAATGAAGCATTTCTTACTTAACCCGCGATCACTCGCGCGGGGTGTTCTGTACACCCCAGCAACAAGAAAATCCTCCTAGGATTCTAAAAAAAAAATGCACAGAACCATGATTTTTTCTGTAGCTGCATATTTTAGGACATTAAACCTTCAGTCCTGATGCAACCCCTCTTTCTAGGAAGATTGAAATGTAATGACCTTTAAAAGTTTATCTGGGGGGCTGAGAACTCCCGCGAGAAGTTGCACATTTGTATACAGTCTGCTCTGAATGTTTGGAAAATTATTAAAATATTATTTTTCTACTTTCTACTATCATTATCTCATTAATTATAAAGTATATTTATTACTGGTATATACGTTTTATATATACTGGTTTATGAAAAAATATAAAATTATGTGTTTTAAAATGAAAATTTTGCATGTTTAGTTTAAACTAATGTTAGTCTCATTTGTATGCAATAAATTTAATAATTTTATTTGTATAATACAAAAAAACATATTGTACTTTATAAATATGTATCATAATGACTTAATTTTATTTTTATAATCAAATACACGATTTAAAAGTTTGGGGTGTTCTCTACACCCCAAAAAAGTAGCAGCAAAAACAGGCGCGAGTGACCGCGGGTTAATACAGAAATATCGATAATAGTAAAAATAATGGACAAATAATGTTATCTTGCCCCATGTAATAAGCATTTATATGAAATTCAAAATATATGTTTTTATTAGCTCTTTACGTCATTCATTGAAAAAATATTGAATTTCTTTCTTTCTTGAATATTAATTTTTAAATAATAATTTTTTTTTATTCCATTTGAAATATATAAATTTTTCTCAAACAAGTGATTTAAAACCAATATCTTTTACAGAAATTTTACAGTTTTTATTCAGAAAAAGCATGGTTTTTATTGTTTTCGCATTTACATATGTTTTTTCGTAAAATGAACATTTTTTGTGCAAATTTTACTAAACTTTCAGTGATTATTTTAAAAGATACTATCTTTTCTTATCTCAATTTCATTTTTTGCTGGAAATAGTCTTAAAATGATGAAATAGATGTTCATTCATCTCATTTCTGATAGGCTTAGATGAATTCAAAATATTTTTATGAATGTTAGAACATATTTTAGACTTAGCAATCGGTTTTCAAGTAGTTGAGTGAGCAATGTACAAGGCACTTTATACTTTATAATGTATTTGTAATAAAATGAGATCAATAATTTTCAACTGATATTTTTAAATTTTAAGTAACCGAAGTAGAACATTTATTCATGGCTCTAAACATATTTTCGATATCTATATATACGGAAATTATTAGATAGTTAAATGAAAAGAAAATAATAAGGAATTCTAAAAAAAGAATATTGAATACATAGTTGTTTTAGATAAGTTATTCGGGATCAAATTACTTTAAAAGGTACCGAGAGAAAACCTTCAGCTCGATTTATCTGAACATAAAAAAGAATCTTCCATGAGGTTTCCAAGTCAGATATGAAGAAAATTATTTTCGTTGGCTATACGAAAACAAGTATTTTTTACATGGGCCGTGAGATAAGGAAAAACTATTGGAGGTAATCCAGCTCAAGGTAAAAGCATTGCAATATTTCCATACATGCCATCTGTCCACACGAGGCTTTATTTAAGAGACTAATATTTTCATGTGATATCTTGATGCTCCAGTTCCTGCTGCGACCTTTCTTTTCAATAGAATCACAAATATGTTTGGCTATTGGTTATCGGATCGTCGGGTATTGCTCTTCCAGTAAACACGAGCCACTCGTTTTGGCCAAAATGTTCGGGACTATACACAAATTAGAAATTCTTATTTGCTGTAGTTCCAACCCCAAAAAGATTGCAATTGATTAAGACAGTTCTAAAACATTTCCTGGGAGAATATTTATTGTTCTCTATTGTATTCAAGACTATAAATGTCTCACCATTTATCATAATCCTTTTGTTTAAATAATACTGTTTCAAGGGCAATTAATTATGCAATTGGAAAATTTAGATAAGCTGTTAATTATCTCTCTATAACGCATGTTTTTTTCTCCTTTTATAGGATAGGATCTGTAGTTCCTCAAATAATATCATCACGTAATCCATATAAGAATAATTTTTTTTCGCTTTTTCTCTATTGAATTTCGAATGTCTTTTTAGATATTGCAGTTTTATCAGCAATATTCATTTAGTTTTTTTTTTCTTGCATCTCCACATTATTTTGCTTAAATTCGTTGTATAATAAAGCTCTATTTTTTAACTTAAAAGTAAAACCATGAAAATGTGGCATATAAAATGTCATATGTGGGTATAAGTAACGATATTATTGCGATATATTATATACATAGCAAGCTTCTGTTTTTTTAGTATGCCTGAGTCTCTAATTCTGAGTATCAGAAATTTTTGTAAATTTAGTATTGTATTCTTAAGACTTACACACAGATAATACTTCTATAAAAATTTATGTGTATCACAATTTAATTTATTATTCACTTTTAGGACATAGGAAAATTACCTTTGAAGATGTTTTTTGTCAATTTTCACCATATTAGTGCCTTTAAAATAAAAGTATATTTTTGTTCGAGGAAAATTGTATTTTGATTGAGAAAGTATTTTTTGTTGTTATCAAACATGCTCAACTGTTTTGTAGGCTAAGGTGTAAATATAACATAATATTTTCTTCTCAATTACTATTATTAACTTTGCATAAAAAGGCTAATATAAGATGCTTAACATGCATTAAATTTTCTTTACACATGATGTTTTTGAAATTATATTGATATTATTCTATATTTTCATCTTTTGATTATCCTGTATGATCTAAACCAAATCCAAACTTCAGATAAGCAAACTAAACTTTTGCTAAACATTTTTTTAAAGAAGTAAAACTAAGGCAATTCATGGCTTTTAAATTCATTTCAGCAATCAAAAATAAAACTTTTTAAAGCGAAATAATCACAATAAAATTGTCATGGTATTCGTATTTAAGCATTACATTTAGCTTTAACCACATTTAGCTTATTAATTATAAATTATTTTTGATTTTAACACCATTCGTTTTGGTTAATGAAGGCTATTAAAAATCGGAAACTTAATGGATATTTTTTGTTTTATACTTATAAAGTATATTTAGTGAATGCTACACACACACGCAAACTGGAAAAAGAAGAGCTTTGTTATTCATAGATGACAAATTACAGCAATATTTTCCATGAAGGTTTGGAAACCACGGAGATACACATAATGCCACATAGCATCTAACATGTATTTTCTTTTGAAGTATCTTAGTAGAGAATAAATGGCAATGCCTCTAAGTATTCCCTAAAATTGGATCATGTGTGTGATTACCAATTATTTAATCTCACTTCGACTGGAACTATTTTCATTAGCTCAGGAAACTTATAGATCGTCCTTTCCGTTTCCGCCTTGAAGATCTTGAAATCAATTGACGTGTATATCGAAGACGAAACCCTAGTTGGTATTGAGAGCTTATATCTCTTCTACATAATTTCAACAAAATAAAGGAATTAACTTATGCCAAATCAATGATGAAGTAAAATATTCACAGGTACCATTTGTGGTAGCATCGTCCAATTGCATAACGTTCTCGAAGTAAGTTGATCAAAGTGATGTATCCCTCCCATAATATGTGGCAACAGTATTTGGATATGATACTTGACTAATGGACCCTTGCTTGTGTTATTCATCCATTAGATGGTCGCAAATTCTTTACATTGGTATTGGAACTTCTCTTCCTCAAACTTTACTTTTTCTGTCATCATTGCAGGACAAATTGGCTGCATGTTTTTGATCTCTCTTTTCCTAATCATTTTATTATATGTTTGTATGTGTGTGGGTGGAGTAACAGTGTGTAAACGTTAACATTTTTTTAATTTTAACTTTCTGAAATTATTAATAGATGACAACATAAATGAAAGGTAATAAAATAGCTTACCACAGACATATAAAATCGAATCCAATTGGTGGTTAGTTTACTTATCTCGTCATTAGAAAGGGTTAAATTATTCAAAAGTTGACCTAAATTCAGTGTTAATTCTTTAAATTGAAATATGCACTTAAAAATTAGGAAGTTCAATTTTTGTGATAAGCTACTAACAATTTAGTGCAATTAAAGAAAGAGTTTGCTTAGTTAAATCATTAAATAATAATTTGTATTTCATATTAATTTATTCAGTTTAATTATTATTATTATTTACTTTTAGCAAAAACCTGAAATAAAAAACAACAGTAAACTGTTGTTTTTCTGATGTGTAATCCTTCTTTAGGGCTCATTTTTATGTATTTACAAAGTTCTTATCTGCATTGGAGTAAATATTTTTTGGGGAAAGGTAGGATATATGAATATGGATAAATAATATTTAAAAGGCCTAACAAGAAATTATGTAAGCCGAACTTATGAACAAATATTTTTAATGCTTTTCTTAATTTAAATCACTTTTAAATCAAAATGTACTCATAATGCGTGACAATTTTGGAAGAATTATTATCTTTTGAAGACATTTGTCAATTGGCGTGAATGGGATAAGAAATCCGAAGGATATTCAAAATTTGTGAGTAATTTCGTAACAATCACACATTTTTAGTAAACTATTTCGAGTAAAATTAAAGAAACTTCCTTATTGATACTTATACGTAATAAATGATTTGTAAAGGAGGTCTTCATATTTTGAAAGGTACGAAGACCATAAGAAATTTTAATAAAATTGGTTTTAATTAAAATTAGATTAATTTCAACACTAAGAATGCATTTCTGTAGCAAAGATTTGGTATGGCCCCCACGAAATAGCTTCAACTTTAAAACTATATTATTTAAAACCAATGTTAAATTCCTAGTTCACTATAACATCTGTAAAAATGCAAGGCACGTTTGACAAAAATTAATACTGTTACACAAATTCAAATTAAAAACCTATTTTGACTAACTAAATTATTCAATATATATAAGGAAAAATCTTCAAAATCAGAAATATATTATATTATTAATTTTTCTATCTGCATCATTATTATAAATAATTATCGTAATTCAATTTAATCTTAGTATAATTGGCATATGTTATGAAACTGAGTAACAATCTTTTCTTGTTACTCAAATTATTTGGTAATTTTTTTTTCAATCAGTAGTTATTAATTTACAAGAAGTTATGGTAAAAAAAATAATTCCAACTATTAGATACTTATTTATCGTTTTTTGCTCTTTAATTTGGATTGCCTTTCAAATATAAACTTATTGTTAAATATCTAGTATAATTGCATAGTATAATTGTTCTCAAATACAATTATTAATCTTTGCTTGAAATATGCACTTAAGTTACAACAGAAATGAATTAAAATTACTTGTATTATATGTCGCGCAGTGTGTTTTTGTGGTGGCACTTTTTGTTTTATTCTAAATATTAAAGTTGGTTTTGTTTTGTATAATAGGGGTTAATTGTATGTGTAACAATCAGTAACTTTGAGTAGTAACTAAATACTTTTAATAATGTAATTAACGTTACAGTAATACAAATTATTGATTTTATTCAAACTTGAGTAAATAGGTTATACTTCTAATCATTGTGTATCTTCAGTATTATATAATGTTTCAATCGCTTTTCTAATAAAGGTATCTTGGGTATGCTATACAGTTCAGTAATAAAGATACTTTACATATACTTGTGTGAATGAGTGAATATTAACGTCGCACTGTTCAACTACGCAAGGGCGTTTGGCGACAGACCTCGTAAATTTGAACCATAGTCAAGTGACGAGGACAACACCTTTGCTGGCACTCCCTCTCCTATCTACCACACCACACGTATTTGGGCGAAAGCAATAGTCTTACAAACTGGATCTTAATAAAAGCTAATAGAAAGTAAGAAGGCTCCTACGTTCATTAAAATATTTAAGTAAATAAATTTTTACGCAATTTGTACGAAATTACATCATTTGCAACTGTTTAGATAAGTTACTATAGCATTTACTTCTTTAAATAGTTTTGAACATTATTATATAAAGATTGCGCATAATAAAATGCAACAATAGCTATAGTTTTAGCGAGTAATTTTGTTAATTATATAATAATTACTTTTTCAAGTTTGATGTTACAATGTGGGATAATTATTAATTAAAGATAAAAAAGTATTGTTTTAGAAAGTAAACTTACTATTTTAGTTGCAATAATTTATTTTAAATATACAAATATTAAAATAACTAATTTTTTTATGTAAAAATATTTCCATTTTTTTAAAGAAAATATACATTTTTTAAGGCTTTCACTCTAATTGCATAGAAGATTCATTAAAATTCAACAACGAAACCGAACAATAGAGTCTTTGAAACAAACTTTGGAGGCTTCGTATGTGTTTAATGATTCATAATTAGACTCCCATGCTCTCTAATGGGTACAGCTGATAATCAACTTGGAAGTTTAATATCGATTACCTACTAATTATGTAAGCAAATCATGTGTTTAAGCTAATTTATTTAAAATCGTGTTTGTTATCCTTTGAGCTATACTTGAAGTGTTAACCTGCACATGCATAAAATAGTGGTAAAATTAGGCCAGTTTTAAAGCATTGTATTGACCAGTTTAAAGCAAGTTTGTTCTCTTAGAGAATGTTAGATCTTAAAATGTAATGATTTAATACTTCTGGGGATAGTTATCTATTTCTCTATTAAAATAAGCAAGCTAATTGTTTTTAGGTTTTTGCCCATATTATTATCTGCTAAGACCTACATTCTCAAGAAAATGACGGCAAAAAAGGAACACTAAATGAGAAACAGATACAAAATAAGTATTTAAATACGATTGAAAGAAAATTATATTTAACTATCTCTCAGGTTTATTTCTATCCACTCTGGGTCTGTGTGTTCAAAGAAAAGGAGAAATTATCCCCCAAAACATCATACTTTATTAAAAACAATTTTCTTTTAAAAATCTCTCAAAATTGCATCCTTGTAATGAATGTTTATTTCTAATATTATTTATAATAAGATGAAAAAAAGCAATGGTGTGAATTAAATATTCATATTTGTATTTAGATTTTTATATCATTATGAATTATCCTAATATAAATTATTTATAATAGGATAGAGAAATAAATATAGATTTCGACTGTTTGTATCTTAAATATTTTTTTTAAATAACAATATATATATTCCTATTATTATAGACATATAAAGTTTCTAATGATCTTTACTAGAAGGACTAAAATGTCTTGAACAATATAAACAAAAGAAACATACAGATATTGCAACAAGTTAGACCTGGCACTATTATATACAATGCTGACTGAAAACCATTTTTAATTTTACATAGAGGATTTTAGCCTGTTTTACCTGCAGCTAATCTTATGCCTTTTTTATCTCGTTAAAAACATTGATTTGAAGTTATAAATCTATTTAAAAAATATAATCTGCTTTTAAGATCCATTCAGAAATGCTTCGCTCATGGTGAATCAATCAAGAATAAATAAGTTATTGCCAGATTCAAGATTCAAATACAGATTCATGCATAAATAAACACTCAAACACACAGACACACACACCCATATATATATATATATATATATATATATATATATATATATATATATATATATATATATATAGTAGAATAAAATAAAAGTGAAGAAATTCGACAACCTACCATCAGTGCTGAAGAAGGAAGAAATTGGAATTCACAAGACACAACGAATGTAGATACAAAAAAGTATTTGGACTAATCTGAAGACCTATTATGATTTCTAAAGCTGCCACTGAATTAAACCAGCGATTTAGGGTTATCAATGGTTTATGGATCCAACCTTCTCCATACAGCAGAAATTTTCGACATAATAGGAAGAAAAATAAAAAAAAATAGAGCTATGTTGAAAAGTTAAGCCTATTTCTAACACGTGGATGATGAACCTGACAATATAGTAAAATGAGAAAAAAAAAAAGAGAACAGTAATGAATCTCTTAAGGAGATGAATAATATATATATATGTCTATATGAATGATTACAGATATCATAAATAATGATATTGCCCGAACAAATTAATTATAAAAATAAATTTTGATAAATGTGTAAGAAGTGTTTTAAAAGAAAAGAAAGAATGTATACATTACCTCAAAATAATAATTTTAAAAAATATAACCAAATATGGCGTAAAAAAATATATATTTTATCTAGTATAAATAAAAGTATTCCATAGAACAAATACTATAATTTCCCAACATGAATAGACAGGAATGTGGCTGAACAACATTCTCATTTTAGCGAAGTATCAAGTCTATTCAATATTTCAAAAAAAAAAACTCGAGATATTCTGACCGCATTCGACACAATCTCTTTCTTGATTCAGTGCCTATTCTTTCGAATATATAAAAAGACAGAAGTAGGGATCAATCGTCCTCGAAGAAGTCTATTATGATGGAAATGTCAGATGTAGCTATTTCCATTCTCGAAACATTTGAGCCCTCTCTAAGCATTAGGAAGAAATTTAGAAGAATTTTTTTTTTACTTTG
>BMAV01022789.1:151917-167934 GCA_019973955.1 Trichonephila inaurata madagascariensis
GGTCCCAGTAGGAAGACCTCAAGAGCTGCCTTCCCAAGAACACTTGAACACAGCATTTGAAGGGGGTGTCTAAAAACACTTGAATGTAGTTTCTGGAGAGTGATAGATAAGATATTGTATTATGTAGTACACACATAAAAAATAATGAATATATATATATAAGATAATTGGTTTAAAAAATGTTAAGGGATATCAAATGTTATGTTAAAGTTTGAAAGATATAGATCTTATTATAATAAGATAATAATCTTACTCCCTTTTGCAGTGCTTGCTTAGGGTATCCGACTACGTTCGGAACCGTGATTTTAAACAAAAATGCATAAATGGATAATTTTCATGATATTTAGTGTCACTTATAATAAAATACATGCATAAAAATTGTTTTAAGGACATTTTGATAAAAAAAAAATTATTTAAATGCAATGTTTTGCAAAAAAAATTAACTTAGAATAATCTTTTTTTTTTTTTTAAAAATTATCCTTTTATGAAAAATGCTTCTATTATAATAAAATGGTGCCTGTATATAGATCAGACCTTTCTACAGAGGCTCAACTATATTTTTTGAAAAATTCACATTATTTTCAGAGTTACCACCAATTGAAATATTTATCAACATTTTTTTTCTAAAAATTTCTCCCATCTGTTGTAGTAAAATATGGGTAAATCCACTTGTAAGCCATATATTTCAAAATTTCTACTTCAACCTCTGTACAGAGGTCTGAGATATATACAGGCAAAATGTTATTATAATAGAAGTATTTTTCATAAAAGGAGAATGTTTTGAAAATTGGTTCTTCTATGTTCTTGTCAAAATATTGTACTTAAATAATTTTTTATTGTAATAATATTCTTAAAACAATTTTATATACGTTTTCTAATCTAAGTGACACTAAATATCACAAATATTATCCATTTATGAGCTTTTGCAAAATCACGGTTCCGAACGTAGTCGGATACCTTAAGACCGCATTCCATCAGAACAATATAAGTTTGCCCACCAGGTTGTATTCTGCTTTTGGCATGAGTGTTATTCCATGTTGTTTCCTGTCGAAAACATCTGAATTAAACTGGTAAGTGACCTGACCACCATATCCCATTCACGGCTACGCCACTTTAACCGGGTTAATATGTGAAGGCAATATACTCTGACATGCCCCAACAAGACATCTAAAGCTTCTTTCATTGAATGCCTGACGCCTGTAATAAAGGTTATTACCTACCGTGGGGGTAGCATTCGATAGTAAATTTAATCAGCTCCCTTATCTAGCAGAAAGATGTATTTTCAATTTTTCCCCTTTGTAGTGTATATACGTAGTGTTGTTTTCTAATCAAATTGAATTTGATATTTATCGTCGTTCTTAATTTGAGTATTTGGAATGGTTCTCATTACTCTCTGTATTTCTTATAGTGTAAATCATACATTAATGCACATACATTATTTACCTTTATTCTTTTAAGAAAATTAAGCGGGTTAATTAATAAGGAAAAATTCAGTAACACAATTACGTGCATATATATATAATTAAGATATTTCAATCTTACGTTTTTAGACATACACTAGATGTAGCTTAAATAATTCATCTTTATAGATAATAGTCTTAAAGTATCAAATTTAATTTTATTAAAAACGCTTTAAAATAAATGTAGAATAAAAAAGTATATTTTTAGAGTTAGTAGTATAATTTTTAAATTATCTATGAACATTGAATACTCATTTTTTTTTATTCCATATACTGGCAAATTTTCGCTCTCAAAAGGAATTGCAGTTATTAACTATTTTAGAGGAAATCACTTAAGTGTTTGGAACGAATCATCAATTTCCTTTTACAAAAAAATAGATTTCAAATTTCCTTCAGTATATATTTTTAATATAATAAATGTATTGTGTCCCTGTAAATTAAGTTGCAGTTCGTATAAAAATCAGAAAATGGTATAACCAGTTTTTTTTTTTTTTTTTTTTACCAAAAATTACCGTCTGTTATGATTTTATGTAGAATAATAAACCAAGATATACATATACTTTGTATATTTTAATGATTTGGAAAGCAAAAATTTTTCAAAGAACCAAAAATATTAACATGTATTAACATTCACAAACTGTCTCAAAGAAAGTATTGAAGAATAGAGAGAATTTAAATTTCTGCCTCATAACTAGCACAAAATCATTTATTATTTGAATTTCGGTTCTAATAACATTTTTATTTCATTCCAGTAATTTAATTTTGAAATGACGTTGTATATTTGCTTCAATATCACAGATTTATGCGGAATTTATACATAGAGTGATTTTCTTTAATATTCAAAATTTATTATTAATATAAATCGTAAGATATAACTGGATGAATATATGATACCACAAATATTACAATGGTAAAATTTGAATTGAAATAAGATCGTAACATTTATATAATAACATAATGGATAAATATTAAAAATATGATCACCAAAAACTCCTTAAAATTGTATTACTTTATGATCATACAAGATTTCATTTTGAAAATGGATAGCTATTTCTGAAGATGAATACGTTTAAAAAAATGAATGCAAAAAGTCACGAAAATAGCAAAAAATCAGAAAAAACATTTGGCCAAAGGAATAAAGAAGATTCGAAATATTGTTTCATATCTGTTTCCTCAATATATTTCTTATCTTTCTGTTTCCGCTTTTATGTATAAAATATGATACATAAATGAATATTTACATGTACATTAAGTTTACCTGAATCTTAAATAAGTAGAATCATATTAAGCAAACTTCCATTACAGATAAAAGGATTGATATATTATTTCAATAATATGTTAAGTATAAGAACAATTTCATTTGTTCACGTAAAGTGAAACTTCAAAGCTACAAACAATAGTAATTAAAGACAGGAATTCCAAACAGTGTTGATTTCAAAGAAAATTTTAGCTGAATATAGGATTTCAATTATAATTTAAAAAAATAAACTAACTTCAACATATAATTTTACTGTTATTTACTGAGTAGTTTTTATTAAGGAATATTTTTACATACGGTGCTTATACATATCATTTTTAAATATGGGAATCACTTGCGTACTCATGTTCTCAAACTATGCACTGGTCAACAACTATAACAACATGGCAGAGTCAAAGGGGACAATCTTTGTTGTATTGTATAATACATATGCAGGGAGTTCCAATACTTCCCGATAAGCGAGCACTTGGCAAAAAGTGAGGTCATATCTGTTCTGAGAATTTTTTTAAAAAAAAAAAATGTCCTAGCACTTGGTTAAGTGAGGACGAGCACATTTTTGAAAATGTGATACACCGACATTTTCCATCTTATCGTTAGCTAATTTGACCACAAATTCCCCACATTTACGATGATTTATTTCACTATCATCATATCACTAATCCGTACTTTTAACCACAGTTACAAGTCAGACAAACGCATTTGCTGATTTAGTAAAAATTAACGTTGTTTAAGTTAATTGGGGCTTAAGAAAAACATGTCACCTCCCTTTGACTCTACATAAAATGAAAACTATTACACACACACACACAACCCCGACAAGATTCTCGAAAGTTGGCAATTTAGTTAAGATTTAAAAATGGTACAACACTTGTTCTTTTCTATGCATAACAATCATAGAGATTTTTTTACTTTGCAGAACATCTTTTTAAAATCACCTCTTCATCACAGTATTGGGTACTGTGGCCGCAAATTCCACAATTTCACAGGGATTTTTTCAGTAATATGATCTTCCATAGCCATATTATTAATTACAGTCACGATTTCCAGGTTTAGTTAGAATTAACATAGTTTTAGCCGGTTTGAGAAAATGTCACCTTACTTTGATGCTTTATAAAAAGAGAAAAATATCACATATCACTCTAAGAAAGTTATTTTAAGAGATGGCCCATTTCATGTCAATTCAATAATGAAAGTATTTTTTAAAAGAAAACAAAATGGTGATGCCTGCTATGAAGGAATATCTACCAAATATTGTATCAGTTTGGAATTGTCGTTAAATGGGTTTTCTTTTGAAATAATTTTCTTAGAGCAATACTTCAAAGTTAGATCAATTCAGTTTCTCAAACTGGTTCAAAATTTGCTAAATTTAACCAAACCACAAAGGCTTTTGCTCCATTTGTGACTGGGATTATTATCACGGCTATAAAACATCACGTTAGAAAAAAAATCACTGCGAAGTTATAGAATTTCCAGTTAAATATCTAAGAATGGGAAGGAGATATCATCACAGGTGTTTTTTAAATTGAACATTTTCCGTAAGTAAAAAAAAATCTCCATGATTTTTATGCATGGAAAAGAACAAGTGATGTGCCATTTTGGAATCTTACCTAAATTGGGCAACTTTTGAGAAACTGCACATGCAGTTTTCATTTATATTTATATAAATATATTAAGCAAAAAAGTGAACATTTTGTCCATTGCAAAGCATCAGGGATTTATTTAAGCATTTTCCACATTCATGCACCCTAAATGCTTGCAATGAACTTACAAAAAGAATTTATTAGGACAAAAAAAGTAATTATGCATAAAATTATATAAATGAATTCATTCTGTTAACTGTATTATTATGAATTATTTGTCAATTAAATTGATACAGTGTTTCTGACTATAATGTAAATGTTTCAATGACGTAATACATATACATAATAATTCCCTCCAGTATACTTTTAATTAACTCTTTTTTAATAATCTTTAAATCCACTTTTAATTCTTTGATTCAAAGCGAACGCCCTAATCTTAATCGTAATCAACTAGTATTGTTACATCAGAAAATTTCTTTCCCACTCGTTTTAACTAATCAGAGCTATTGTTACAAAGGCGTCACGTGACCTTCACTGTTGGTATAAAAAGCGCAAATCTTTTGTTCTCACTTTCTCTTTGTCTTTGTGTTCGTCCTGTGAAATGTCGCTTCTGTTATATGTGCAGTGTCGTCCATTCCATGCTAGTATTTACGATGTGAATATACATGCTGTATATATGTTAAAAAAGATGTTGTATAAGTATATATATATACATGATGTATGTGTGTTAAAATAAAAGAACATCCAAAAGCACAAAGGTATTAAACATAAATAAAAATGCTTATAAAGCGATTTAGAATTGTAAGAGTTAATATTTAAGAAAAAAATTAAGTTTAAATGTTTTACTTAAAAAGTTCATTTACTTTGAAATTGAATAAGAAATCAATATTTGAGACATTTTTAATACAAAAGTAATACTTTTAATTGTAATTCTGAAACTTAACTCTAAGCAATTCAAAATTATACCATCATTAAGCAATATTATTGATTAATTGCTTTCATTAAGATCACTTTCTTTCCTTCTTTTGCTGATATTAAATTATGATGAAAAGCCTGAATAAAGGCTTACTTTTAAAAAAGTCTTGCAGGAGCCTGATACTTATGTTTGGATAGTTAAATTAATTTATCATCGAGTTAAAATTAGAAATTTATGTTATTAGTTATGAGAAAAAGAGAAACAAAATTAAAGTGCCTTTCGTCGCATTTCCTAGACATTTCGAATATAAACTTCAGTATTGACTTATTTTCTTTAAGAAAAGTCAGCTCTAAGTGGACTGCAATACAAATTATGACCAGAAAATTCAGTTCCCAAAATGTCTAGTGAATTTAATGAACTTCCATAACTTCAAAATGATTGTTTGAATTGAAAATATGTGGTTCCACTTATTTTGCCCTCATTTTTGCACTCTACATTGTAAAACACTAAAAATTGTCAATAGCGTTAAATATGAATATGACATGATGAATAATTTGTCGTACAAATGTTAAATGTTATTTTATTCTGAAATACTGTCATGGAAGAGCAGAATTTCAAATAGGATATAAAATTTATCACCTTAAATAATTTTAATTTATTGCAAATATTCTATATAACTGTAAATGTGTCTAATATTGTTTTAAAAGATTTCTTAAGAATCTGTTCAAGGCAGGAAATGCACTAAAACATTCCATACTATTTTTAACGCTAGTTTACTCCCTTTTCTTGGATCTTAAACTTTTCGTTAATTAATTAAAATTTCGGTAATTGACTTTTTTAAAAACTTATTTTTAAAATATAAATGGAATGTGATTGATTTTGCATTCCCCGTAATAAATAATAATTGCATATTTAAAAAAAGTATTTTTCTGCTTTCTCGTTCTACTTAAAAGTTAAATAATTACTTAATTTTTTTCTCCTAATGATTTTATGAATATTTATATAATTTCATAAGCACTAAAATTTCATTTTATTCGAAGAATATAATTTAATAAGGCAAATATATTAAAGTAAGAGTAAAAAAAATATAAATAATATCCAGTTAAACAAAAAGGAAAACCAAGGTTCGCAATTAAGTAAATGCTAATGAGTACTTTGCGCAAATGCATAATTTATCATTCAAAATATTTTTTGAGACTCTAGGTAGACTCTTTGTGTGCTGACAAGTATAACACAAGGCTTAAAAACATAAATTGATACTCAATCAATGGTGGTAAGAAGTTTCAAGTAGAAGGATATATCCACAAATGGAAATCAAAAGGGGAAAGAAACGAAAAAAATGGATGCAAATACAATAAATGCTGGATAAAATACAAGATTGCTCAAATGCAGAAGGAGACATTCAGTAATCAAAATTATACAATTGGGAAGATTAGGAAACATGATCATAATAAGATTTTCAAAATACAAATACATAAAGCATACATACGCACATAGGTACACGTGTAGAAACATATATAAACACATACACACACACACACACACATATATATATATATATATATATATATATAATGTTCATAACACTGCAGCATCCATTTTATATTTATAATCTCGATTACTCTTTTGTCCTTCATTGTGTGATTTTCCTGCTGTCTATGTGTTTGTCGAATGTTATTGTTTGGATGTTATCTCTTGTTTGTAGAGAATTGGCCTATATATATATATATATTCACTAACAGTAAGTGTTAGCAAACCGACAAAATTTACAATCTAAATAATACCGGAAAAAATGCTATTAACGTATGCACAAAACGATGTAAAAGATGATCTGCTTTGAACAAAGGCAGAGAAAAGAGGAGGCTACGCTATATTGCACTTTTGCAGACAATTCAAGAGCGTACGTGTTTCGGAAGAAAATTTAGTACAAGCAAGTATCAGATGCTTGACATCCTGGACTGTGTCACTGGAGCAAGAGCACAGGTCAGTCAGCGACAAAATGAAGCATTTCAAATAGTCTTTAAAGTTTCCATGTCCAGTTTGAAACTGGATAAGTTTAAAATCAGGTTGAAAGTGCTTAGCCTTTAAACGGCTTTGAATAAAAGGAAAAACTTCCTTGGTGAGATGCGCATAATTTGATACTTGATACGTTATTCCACTCGGAAATAATCTTTTCCTTAAAAATATTCTTGTAATATGATTTCTGTAGGCTATGCTCATAGGAATCAGATCACTTAATTTTGACGCTTCTTTTGCAAGTCAGTCCTCACATTCATTGTCATAGATTCCCGTATGTCCTCAAACAAAGGAAAAGAAAACTTATACACCTCTGCTTCGAAAAAAATTGAGATTAATTTGCGTTTTAACAATTAGTTGATTTGGGGAATTAATGTTATTTAAGGCATATAAAGATGAAAGAGAATCGCTGCAAATTAAGAAATTCGATGAAAGGTTTTCGTTTTTACAGATCTAAGAGATTTCTTGAGCAATGCAAAGTAATTTAGCATGAAAACTAGTACATTCATCTCTTATTCTAAATTGGCGAGTTTCAATTTCAATAAAATTTTGGAAGATAACAAATACAAGATCAGCTCTACGGTTGATTTTGCTACGATCTGTGTAAATTTTTAAAAAGTAAAAGAACATTGCGGAAAAAAAAAGAGGAAAATATTTTGTAAAATAAAGAAAGAAAAAAATTAAAACTAATGCTTGCGTTACAGGAAAAAAAACATATGTGAAAATAGATTTTTTAATAAAAAAATAAAGTTGTAACAACTCATTCATAAAAGTAAGGGAAATGATATTCAATATTTATTTGAATTTTCCGTTGTAAGAAGAATATTATGAAAATTTATAATAAAATCATGAATTATCATTATTATTCTATTTGTCGCTTTTTATTTAACCGTAATATACCTATTTTACATTTCAATACTTTTTAAAAAACAGGAAATCTGTTATAAGTTTATTAGTTATAAAAATAAAAAAAATTTATTTTTTCCATAGCTGACTTATAATCAATAAATTATTTAGATCATGTCAACCAGCGAAATATAATCACAATAGATGAGCAAAAAATAATTACAATCACACGCTCACACTTTTTTAACGTACGTTGTGGAGTTTGAAATATGCATACATCAAACTTAAGGATTAAGTTTAGAAGGCATGTATCAAAGATATGGAGTTAATAAGAGAATTATTTCGTCGATAAAGGCAAGTGTGGTGTAGTCCTTGTGAAATACACCAAGGTTTACTTAAAGCACAAAATTTGTATACATAGCTACAAATTGCCATAAGTTAATGAAGAGGTTGTGCTCTATTAAAAAATACACAAATTTTAGAACAATAAAACAAACCTATCGCCCAATTTGTCTCAAGTTATTTTCCTCAAGACCATAAATGTATACGAAAGGATTTCTTTTTGTTTAATGAATCAAAGTTTATACGCATGATTTGTTAGATTATTTTTCACGTTACACTTGAAAGTGAAATGACGCCCATTGCTGAAGAACCTCGTAAGTTTCAAACATATTCAAGAGGTGACACCATTTTAACACGTGTCAAACTTGCAAGTGCCAAACTTAAACTGGATATATTCTCTGAAAACTTATAAATTACATCAACGTGCAAACGTGGATCATCTACACTTTTAGCTGTGATATGCTTTCAAATTCGAAGCGTACATTATTGGGTGACATGTACTTAATGTGAATAAAAATATTAATGGTATTATTATAAGGATTTTCTCTTTAACCATATATCAAATATACCAGAATGATGTAAGAGTCCTAAATTATTAGTGTGTGTGTAAGTGTGGAATGGCAAATAATTCAAAACACTAAAAAATCACGTTTTTAGATTATTTACCATTAAACTAATAGTTAATCGTCTTAAAACATTTTTATAAATATTGTGGCAATTAATAGTTTATTAGAAACTTATTTCGAAGCAATATGAGGGATACTGGTGATGGATTGAAAATTTAAACCAAGGTCAAAAAATGAGGATGACACCTGACTTGGTATTCCATTCTTTAAATTTCCATATCGCGTCAACTCGAAGACTTTGAATCGTGACAGATTTAGCGGGGGATCATCCCCGTAAAACAATATGTCTTCAGTCACATAAAGACTCAGATGCATCAACGTCAGTCATGGCTTCCATTTACCTCTAGATAACCACAGATGCAGAATTTTCGCATAATTTTTAATGTTGTAAATTTCAAAATACGTATGGGAAGAGATAATAACGTGTTTCAACAATTTTATTTTGTCTTTCAACTTAAAAAGCAATCCAGATCATTTATTTTAAGACAGGAGCTACATTAACGACAAAAACAAATTTATATATAGTCCCCACATATTTCGGCAGAAACGAGTGGCTCATGTTTACTGGAAGAGCAATACCCGACGATCCGATAACCAATAACCAAAGATATTTGTGATTCTATTGAAAAGAAGAGGTCACAGCAGGAGAAGAAGCATCCTTATACCACATGAAAGTATTGGTCTCTTAAAATGGGCTTACTTTGAGCATATGGTCTGTATATGAAATACTTTTTTTATAATAATTTCATCTTCAATAGTTCTGTCTCTTATACTCTGGATTTTATGGAAAGTTATACCTTAAAAAAAATACTAATAGAAATACGTATTTCTATTGGATTGAAAAGAAATACTGCTATCATTTTGGACTATTTTAAGAATTTTTAAAAATAACAAAATGAAGCATATTTTTCTATAAGTCCTAATAAATTTTTTTTTCAGAAATTATTAGTATTTTTAAAGCAAAATAAAAACAATTTTTTTCAAATACATTTGGAGTAAGTTCTGAGTAATGTTTTTGTGATCAGACATTTTAAAATATATTTCTTAAAAGTTGTATTTTTTGTATGAGTTCCACGTAATTTACAAGTAGCCTCTATTATGAATCCAATTTTATATACTTCTTTCTATTTGGATCTTGTAAGAATCCTTTTAAAGAATCAACATTATTTCTGGCAAAATTGGAATTGTAATATATGAGTATATTTTTTTCAGTTACTGAAAAAATGCCAAAAATAACATGAACGTTTGTTTTAGTCACAAAAATGCCCAACATTCTGAAGATTTGAAATTGTCATAAGCAAATAAACAATTTTTTATATATTTAATATATATATATTAAATGCATATTTTTTGCTCATTTATTTACTGTAGAAAAGGCAACACCCTGATGAATGTATTTACTCCTTGTTACATAAGATCTTTATTTTAAAATAACATTTTAAATTGATTTATTAGTTAAAGTTCGTCATATTTTCAAAAGTAAAGTAAGAAAACACTGTATATTTAACGAATATATGTGCCTTTTTTCTGTTCTTTTACATAAGACGTTCTTAATGGACAGTTATATTCTAAATAAATTTTGTAATTTATTCATCAATTAAACCATTGAAGATTTTGATGTTGACATTTGTTGTTGTTGTTACCCATGCAACCTGATCGACAGTATCAGTGGCGTAGCGTGGGCTTTCACCGCCTGGGGCCGACTGGAAATTTGCTGCCTCTCTATTTTAATTATTAGTCAAGAAAATTATTAAAAGTAAAAAAAAAACAGCTTTAAATGTTTTAATTGATATAAAAGGTACTTTTCTCGTTTTTTTCATAGCAAAATCTTTTATACAATTGTGAACATCAATCTGTATGTCACGTTCAAATGCCAGAATAGCTAAGTTTGTTAGCCTTAACGTGGACATAGTCGATCTGAGATATTTTTATTTATAAATCTTAGCTTAGAGATGCTTATCTCGCCACTGGTATTGAGGATGGCAGATGTTAAAAAAAAATTCTCAACATTATGGCAACGTTTGGTAAGTCATCTTCAAGTTTAGACTCAATAATATATTTTAATAAACCCAGAGAGCCGAACAAAATGAGTTCTTTTTTACAGCCTGGGTGTGTTGCATCTACGAAAGCTTGTATACGTACGAGTTCAAGTTGGAATTCTTCTTTATTAATGTCTTATGGAGCTTGATCTAAGTTACGTTCGTCCATGCTCAATATCACTTCATGCTTTAAAAAAGCATATTTTTGCGCTAGATTCTGCAACTGTTGGAATCTTCCTCACATTCCAGCAGTTACTCTGTCTAAACATTGTTCGCCTTCGTACGGTAACTGATCATCTTTACTTCCGTCGCCAAATATATGCTTCCTCCTGAAAATTCGGTTGAAAAGAAATTTCAAGCTCTTCATATATAAAATTTTAGCACACATTAAAGTGTCATCCAAGAATTCTTCTCATTTTGCTTTTATACTGTCTGGAAAGCACGTATTTGTTAGCACAATGATGGATATTTAGTCCCTCTGTTTTCAAATAATTTTGAGCATCATTGCCTTCACACAGTATCGGTTGCCTGAAGCCTAAGTAACGTAAAAACGAATGCCATTTCTCAGCGACTAATTAACTTCTTGCATATGAGGGTGCCTTAAGGCTTTCACTCGTTTCCATCAGTTCCGTTGCTCAGGTGCGATTTGGAGTTTGAAATACTTTTTGAATTTAAATATTGCAGTCCACGGCCCCCTCGGCACTCCCACGCTACGCCACTGGATATTATCATTAAATCAAGGTCGATGGAATTCATCACGGCAAGAGGCTAGATTTTTATGTATGCAGTTAGCCATTGCTTTGAGCACCATACAGATGACAGTACAATTTTGCTGTGTTCCACAGCGATTTTGGTGCCGCGGTTGCCTAGTGGTCAAGGTATCGGATCATGAATGGCATGTTACGAATTCGAGCCCAGTACCAGTAAAGACCTGCGCTTGTAGGGGAGCGATGCAAGTTAAATCTGACGAGAGCTCGAACGTCCTCCCGTTGGTGCTATGTGGTAGTTAGGATAAGAGGTACCAGCTCAGGTGTCGTCCTCATCACTTAACCGTGGTTCCAACTTACGAAATCCGTCCCCCAAATCCCTTGTGTTGCTGACCAGTGTGACGTAAATATCCATTCATTCACTCAATCCACCCCAATTTTGAGGGAGAACAGCCTGGGGATTGTCAGAAGCCTCCCACGTCTCTTCCTCTTCCACCAACCTCATGAGAGGACTTGTGGCTCAACGCGTATCTAGAGTGCCTCCATGCTGCAAAGACACTATACATTTACATACATCTATGACTTCTCTGGGATTCGAACTCAGGCCCTACGACACGGTAGTCAGCGTCACTAACTGCTATATCGAATAGGTGGCGATAATGTAAATCATTAAGATAATTATTAAATTATATTATATTGGCATATAATTTATTTTAATGATTATCTTAAAGTTTTACATTGTTACTTGCATGCACATATCGTTGACATTTTATTCCAGCAAAGTAAAACTATTTTATTATACATGACAAATATTGGAAACTAAAGTATTTTAATTGAATTTATTTATCTAAAATTAATTTTAAAGAAAGTTTGTTGATTAAAAGTAAGCCGATGAATTAAAAATAGTATAGTATTTTTCAAAACTGCTAATGAATAATTATCATATTGCTATACAGTTACTGTGCGTGTGAATTAGTCAAACATAAAAATTTAAAAATTAACAAAAGTAAATAATAATTTATAAGCAGTATGGGCGATCGGGGATCTTTTGCGCAATATTGTTAAAAATAAATTCTCGTTTTCATGCTACTGGACCTATACTAATGAAGTTTGGTTTGTATGTTTATTTTGTTGAGTTGAAGTTCAATAAGAACGGGCCTTAGGGATTCTCAGAGACGGTTACTGGAGCTTAATGATAAAAAATAATTGTTTTTGTACTATTAGATTTAGCATGTTTATATTACTGAGA
This sequence comes from Trichonephila inaurata madagascariensis, assembly GCA_019973955.1. Taxonomy (NCBI): domain Eukaryota; kingdom Metazoa; phylum Arthropoda; class Arachnida; order Araneae; family Nephilidae; genus Trichonephila; species Trichonephila inaurata. The sequence continues at coordinate 164,957 of BMAV01022789.1, forward strand.
AGAAACCCACTGAGAAAAGGGGTTTTGTGTAAATTCACTGGGGAAGGGAATTACGGGCGCGTAAAAAATAATTCTGCTTTAACTTTAGAAATTATTATTTCTAAAATTACTTTCCTTTTTAATCGAGTGGCAAGAGTTATAAGAATATTTTTAATACAATATAATCGTATTCTTAATGCTAATATATGAATAATTTATGTACCGGTTGGGCAAAGAGTCCATAAAAACTATAAACTTATAAAACACACGGAACATTAAACAAAATAAAAAATAGTTTGCACGTGTAGCATCATTAATTCATGGGATTTTTTTTTTAAAAAATAAGAGAAAAATAAATAATTGAAAAAACAGCCGACAGGTATCTGTCATGTATACAGCCCAGCATTCTGCATTCTGCCGTTGCTGAAGTTGTGAACGCCTGCTGTGTGTTATCCCTTGTGGTGGTGGGCATGTGGAACATACACTGCTGCAATAAATGATTTGGTAAGATTATTTTTGTTAATTACATGTCTTTTCTTTCATGTATGTACGAAATGTCACCAATAAGCTATTTTTTTTTTAATTACTATTTTTTTTTTCTTTTCTTATTTAAAAAAAATCCCGTGACTTATCGATGCTAAACCTGCAAACCGTTTTTCAATTTTGTTTAGTTTTCCAGGTTCTATAATTTTTTAAAGTTTTTACGGACTCTTTGCCGACCCAGTATACAAAAACCGTATATATTCATATAGCAACAGAAAACACCCAGTGAAGTGAAGGTCACAGCTAATTCAAGTATATAACTAAAAAATAAGTTATTGTGCATTCTTTATTCAGAATACTCCAGTTGAAACAGACAACTCTAATTTAATTTTAATTATTTTTAGTAAAAATGCGTAAATTACATATAATTCTGATACTTCCTTTAACATGAACATATTGATTAAGAAGACAGATTTTTATTCAAAATTATGAAAAGTTCTTGTGTGATATAAAAAATTCCAATATAGAAGGAAATCTATTACTATTATAATTATATAATTATATGTTATAATATGTTTTATTATATTATATTGATAAGTGTTATTATTTATCAAATATTACTTTCTACGTGCAATTTGTTATTTAGTACCATAAATATGATTACTGTAATCAAAATGTAACTGGGCTGCGGGTAATATGCTTTACAATAAAAGCCTCTTATCCTATTGCCTCCAGACTCTTCCTTGCACAACCAACGTCGTAATCCTGATGCGATGAAACTACAACTAACTAGTCAGCTACTGTATATCCGAAACTGGTAATTCTGTCTGAACTAATGTTAGTCATGTGCGGTATTGTAAACTGTATTCCTCTCTTGTGTAAAGCTGGTTACAATAATCATATAATTCAAAGAAGCAGCATTTAAACGTCTTATTCTAATCTCACAGTGCATATCAATCACTCATTCATTAAAGCAAATTGTTTGAATAAATGTAAGTACTTTATTTAATCAGATTATATTAAATACTCCTATAAATCATGGGTACAATATTGGTACATTCGTAATCGGTAATCTGCAATATAGAATCAAGGGACTATATTGATCCGGTGTGAGTTATTGTAATTATATTCTATAAAAATAGATTTTCAATTAATCGCAATGAAACAAATAATATACAATAAATGCCTTTATAATATATTATATTCTTTTGTTACAGGGTTTATGTGCAGTATGCGTATTTAAATAATCAATATGGGCACATTTAAGCTTGTTGCCCAACCGGTATAGTAGTTACCTACGCCAACAGCTGTGGCGTAGGGAGGTCCTGGGTTCAAGTCCCGGAAAAGGCAAGGCTGTTTGTAAACGTATAGTACAGTTGCTAATGGGATTACTCCAGCGTTTCTCAAACTGTGGAAATTTTAAAGCTTTTTAATAATGGTTCCTGAAATTCTGTCATAAAAATTAAGTACTCAAAAATTAGAAGAGACATTTTTCTAATGGATTACTATATCTAAACTTATATATTTTTATAAACAGCTTAACTCGTATTCTATGTGTATAATGACTACTTAACAAGTAAATACTATACATTTTGACGATTTAAGGCAATCTTGAAGCCAAGTGGCTGAGTGGTAACGTTCCATAATTCCACACCACAGGTCCAGAGTTTAAATCACGGGCTTAGCAACTCAGCTTTTCATTTGTTGAGGGAATCGATAAATGAGTACCAAGCTTGCTTGGAAATTAAGCACTAGGGGCTTAGCATCAGAATGACCACCTGACCGGGGTGTCTGCTCCAGTAGCTCAGCGCCCAAGGTCACGTATACTAAGATGGGCACAGTATGCCTTGGCTCTCATGGGATGTTGTGCCACTGAGTTTGTTTCTTCTGTTTCTTAGGCGACCTGATCTCAACTACGTCAGATTTAGGCCCACGAAATTAATCATGAGAGGGACTATGTATGCCAGTCGTTAGCCGTAGCCTTGAGCACCATACAGGTGACAGTACTAATTAGCTCGGTTTCACCCCAATTTTGAGAGAGAAGACCCTTGGTGTCCAGGGGCCTCCCACCTCTCTTCTCTTTTGACGAAATTTACGAGAGGACTTGAGACTCGTTGGCTATTAAAGCCCCCCCATGCCACGAAGGCACTATACATTTACAAACATCCATGCCTTCTCCAGGATTCGAACCCAGGCCCTACGGTACAGTAGTCAACATCACTAACTACTATATCGGATGGGCGACTCCACTGAAATTAGTTTAGTTTAAAGCAATCCTTAAATTTTATATTTTGTGAATGTTTAAACAGTGAAACATGTTTTTCAAAGCTATGCATCGCTTCATATTGTATAGAAAAGTAATTTTTTCACGACGAGCTAGATGGTGAGCACTCTGTTAATTATTGCAACTGGCAAATATTTCTACAAAAAATTTGCAATTTTATTAAAATTTTCAATAGTGTTTATTAAGCAAAAACATTTTTTTTTTAAATCAAAGTTGTTCTTTTAATTGCTGA
>BMAV01022790.1:0-24625 GCA_019973955.1 Trichonephila inaurata madagascariensis
TTTTTCCTTTTTTATTTTGTTAAAAACAAAATAAAAAAATTTTCGTAAAGAATAAAGTCGAAATCAAAAAAAATTATAAGTTTTTAATTTTCCCAAAATTCGAATGGGTCGAAGGGGATTTTTTGTCGAATATGGGATGTTTACAAATACTGAAAAAATATTTTAAAAGGTTTTTTTTCTTTTTTATTTTTGCTTTTCGCTACAAATTTACTTTTTGTCTTAAATTTAAAAGAATCATCTTTTTAAATTTTTTTTTTTTTTTCCAATCATTTCATTGTAAAAGATCTACATTTTTAATTAAATACCTTCAACTAATTCGAAATAAGAAATATTACAACTTTTGTTCTGTGATTAATATATAAAAATACTAGCCGTTATTCGCCTCCTTTGCAGGTGAATAACGGCTAATATTTGAACTGATTAACTGAATTTGCTTCACTTGTTTAAAAAAAGTCCTCTGTTTACAACAAATTGTAACGTCGTGAGTAGTTAGCAAACAAGAAAATTTGTCACAGCCTCATTTTAAAATTAAAGCAGTATTTATTTGCTCCATAGGTTACCAAAAAGTCCATTAAATAAGACAAGCCGGGCGGACCGTCTATTTCACGGGAGTTCAATCCTTTTTCCGAAAGGCACTCGCTAATCCCTTTTCTTTTCAGGGCTCCTCTCCAGTTTTCTCCATCCAGGGCTCTACATCAAGTTTTCCATTCAGGGCTTGATATCTAGTTTTCTATCCAGGGCTCTATCTATCTGTCTCACTCCAGGGCTCTCTCCAAGTTTTTTCCTCTCCAGGGCTCTATATCTCTGTTTCCATCCATGGCTCCATCTCTGTCTCAAAATCAACCCCTTTTAAACACCGGGGGCGGGTCCACAACACGCCCCTCGTCTTTCTCATTGGCAGGCCAAAAAAAGGTCTGCCCTCGTCCCCAGCCACATTCGTCTCCCCATTTGTGCTGCAAACACAAACACATTCCTGGTCTGTCTGGAATCTAAGGGCGCCATAATTCTCATCTAACTTCTGAACACTCTTATTCATCACACCACCTGGGTTTTACAACCCCATTCTCTCGGCACCGGCCGAGGTGACAGGATTCTTTCATACAGGCTTCGCCTATACGTCAACCTATTGTCACCAGCTCTCTTTGGATATTGTAACTTCCAGACTCGATGTCTGGGTTTGTCCGAGGTCAGACAATAAACAATGACCCCATGGCAACGTGCTCTTGTCACCTAACGTCTGTTTGGAGCCATAAAAATTCGCATGAATAGAAAGGTGAGGTTCACCCCAATCGAAGACGTCACAACTCCTTCCCCCTGAAGAGGGCCATTTCACTGGACTGTCTTTGGGCCCCAGGCTGGTTCAGTTCTTAACATTTCACACCGAAAGGTTGTCTTATCAATGAGACTGACCAGGACAGCAATCCAAATAACCAATACAATCAAAAGTAAAATAAATAAATCCAAAATTCTATAAAACGTACACTTTACAATAAAAATTTAAATTTCTGAATCTTGGATTATTTTTCCTTCTCTTTAAAAGTTACATCACAACTTAAAATTTAGGGTTTTAAAGAAATTAAATCAAATCATCATATTTCACTAATTCTAATACATCAAATTGCTTAATCAGTTGTGTTAAACATCTGTAAGCATACACATTACTAAGAGACACAAAAGATTTTCAATAGCACATAATTTTCATTCCACCATACACACATAAGCACTCATACACATACAAATATTAATTCACTCCTAGCACAAATCCAAAGAATTGCTTATTCCCATCTACTAATTCCAACGATATTTCCAACGATATTAAATAATCAAAATAATCACCTATAAATTCCAAGCTTTACAAACAACATTAAAACAATTTTTTAAATTAAGCATGCGACATGGCCAACCCAGATGGGACAAGTGTAAGCAATTATGGGACGCATTGCGGCTGTATAGAGAAGCACTTTGTTATCTCTGCTTAAATGTGAGTTCCGGGATATTATAAAAGTTTAAAACATGATTTTCCGAACTTATCGCGGACGTGTAGAATATGTTGTTTCCAAGTTAAATGAGAACTAAAAAATAACGCCAAGATATTTGGTTTTCTGAGACCAAGGAATCTGCTTATTGTACATTATGAGCGGAGGTGGAGAAGTACGTTTTTGGTAAAAGATAACTGCATCAATGATTTATCTACATTAATACTTATTTTTCCATCTATCGTAGTAATTTTCTAGAAGTTTACAGTTTGTTGAGGGCAAAGTGACAGATTATAGGTTTTGTACGTGGCACTTAAGGCCGTATCATCCGCATAAAAGATTAATATTAGTTAGTGAATAGCTGGGAATGTCATTAATGTAAGATTGAACAGCAGGGGGTCCGAGGAGAGACCCCTTGTGACATCCTGCTGAGATAGAATAGGAGTTAGAGAGATTCGTTAATTCTGATTCTAAAGGACCTGTTAATTAGATAAGAGTGAATGAGGTGTATTAGAGGAGAAGGATTTTTAAGCAATTGTCGAAAGTGAGTCCTAGATCCAAACATGGTCGAAGTTGGCTTTCTGATATCCAGAAAGACAACTCCTGTGCTCTTCTTTTTGGAAACCTTCCGAAATATTTTCTGTTAGTCTAAGAAGGGATGTAGCAGATAATTTATTAGTGAAGCCGTACTGATTTAAGGTTAATTAGATTTTTATCGTTAATGAAGCTTTAAAACCCATAGAACTATGTATTCAGTTAATTTTACCTAAAGTTGATAGGAGAGAAATCGGTCTATAACTTTCAGCAAGATTTTTATTTTACCCGGTTTAATTATTATAGGGAAAATGATGGCTTCTTTCCAGTTATTAGGAAAGTGATGAAATTTGGAGGATTTTATTGACAAGAATAGTAAGAATGAGGATTAGTTTGATAGGAAATTTTTAAGCATTTTATTAGTAATAGAATCTTTACCAGGGCCTTTCTTGAGTTAGTATTTTTAATGAAGTAATTACTTCATCAGGTACGGCAGGCTCAATAGGAGGGAAGGGGGAGTAGAGAGAAAGTTATTTACAGCTAAGGTGACGACCTCGTCGTCTCTGATCATAAATATCATTCATGCGGTTATTTTCAATGAAGTTATTATTAATCGTATTAGCAAGAAGATTAGCCTCTGCGGATCAGTGACGGCCATGCCAGTAGAACAGCTTTAACGTAGGAATATGAGGGGTCTTTTATTTTAAGAAAACGCTGCGCCTCCCCAGAGGTTGTCAGATGTATTTAAAGCTTCCAGTCTAGTATATCTCCACGAATCGTTACTATAAATTTTAAGTTCCTTTTTAGGTCATTTGAGCTCTATTGTACAAGGTTTTATAAAAGGGTTTAAAGTTCCGGCTGATAGCGCTGGAGTAAGCATTCTTGTGTTTGATAAGCTGATTTATGTGGGATTTGGAGGAAGTTGCGGCGAGCGTTTTCACTGGCTGGGAGACGGTTCATGAGTGCTGACGACCGCCTCGGTGAACTCTGTGATTTTAGTTTCAAGATCACTAGGGATTATTAATGCTATTAGGATAATAGTCAAATAAAAGAGAGGTTTTTATTTAAATTAATTCTAAAATCTTTCCAGTTAGTGGTAATTGCTCAGATTTGAGGTTCCACTTTAAGTTTAAGATCGAAATTTAAGAAGACAGGGTTATGGTCAGAATATAGATCGTTAATAGATTTAATAGAGTATGGATAGTAAAAATTATTGATTAGAGCAATATCGATTGTGTTAGCTGAGTTATGGCCAAATCTTGTGGGAGAATCAGAAAGCTATATGGCCTGAATATGCTGCAAAATTAAAAAGATGTTTGCCTCATTTGAGCTTACATTACAATTCCAAGCATTGTGAGTAGCATTGAAGTCGCCGAAAAGGACAATAAATGACTACTCGTTTGGAGAAAGTATTCTAAACCCATTGTAGAACAAGTTTTCATCGAGGAAGGGGAATATAAACAGAGTATAAATAGAAATGGGATCATGGTCATGGGGAGTTAGTATAATGTTAGTAGCTTCGATAGCTTGCAGGGCGGGGGTAGGGAGACAGTAATGTTTAAAAGAATTTTTTATAAGAATTAGAGTTCCACCGGCGGCCGCAGTATTAGTGATTCTATCATTCCTATAGCAGGTGTAGTTGGCTATTGTAAAAGTGTGCGATGGTCTCATTTATTTCTTGAATGAGAAAAATATCGGGGAGTGCTTCTCTATGAATATACGCAATTCAACTCTGCGTCTAAGCAAACCGTTTGCGTTCCACGAACACAAATTGAGGCCAATAGGGGACTTAACCATTATTATTATTACATGAAGCCTCTAATAAGGCGTACATTTGATTAGACTATTGTTTGCATTTTAAAACTTGGTTAAAAATTATTCATGAAATTAGATTTGAGCTGAAGGATGGCTTGAGTAAATTGGGAGAGTTGGACACAGACATTGCATAGTCATCTGTAAGGTGGCTTGCAAGTTAAAGTTATTACTATAAAAATATTTCCATTAAAAATCTGCTGAACTTATTATTAATATTTGGAATAAATCTGTTTTAGGGGAATTTTTCATATTCAGTTTGCGCAGAACCTCGTTCTTTTGGCGCCATCTGTTGTCTATTTTGAGAGTTAGAAGTAAACTACATTTTGATTTATGGGACAGCAGCTTGAGCGTAAGAGACATTTGGTCTGACAATGCTATTGTAAATGTTGGTGTAAGAATTACGATAATTAAGAGCCGTGCCCTTAGGGGGCTTTGGGAAACAGGGGCAACCAATTTGCCATATGGCCGTACATTTCGCAGTTTATACAGTATGCCGTCTCAAGCCTTTCGGTGATCGGGCATTCTCGGGTTATATGTCCTCGCCGCATTTAAACAGCGGGGCTAGGTGGCAATTTTCGAACTATGATGAAAATTATTACATGTATAACACTGAGGATACCTTTTCCGTTATAGGGTTCTACTCGAATACTTAAATAGCTCAATGTTTTAAATGAAAGATTTTTAAATTTTCTATATTTCTGCGGGAGTAACGAGAAATACCGGGAGAGCTCAATTGGTTCTGCGGCCAATAAGTTGGTTGACTTTTTTCAGGGTGAATCCGATTTCTTCCAGGTCGGCTTTGATTTCGTCGACTTCAGTTGGTGGGGGAGGCCTTTTAATACAATTTGATGGGACGTTCATTTTTGGTTACATGTGAATTGAAACTTAACCTTCTCTACAAAATTTAGTAATTCATGATATTGTTCTAAGTCATCGGTATATAATTTAATGAATTTCCAGTTACACGGGATCTACTTCGGGTACTTATCATTTATAATTTTCATTTGACTTCTGATTGAGTCGGTTATCTTAAGCATTACTGGTGGGGGAAGCGGTTTAGCGTTACTCTGATTGGCGGTAACATTTGAGCCAGTGGCCAAGGGAGACTTGGGGGTAGGAGCGAGAGTAGCGTTTTGAGAACCCAGAGTTCTTCGATATTACTATCCTTCGGAAGAGAAAAAATTTATTTGGTGATATTGAAATATTATTAGACGGGAGGTTTAAATTTGCCTTCGGGTTGTTTTTCTTAGAGGTGGATATCTCAAAATCCGGATCTTCTTTATTCGAGATTCTAATTGCAGCACTTTTCAGTGGGAGTTACATTAGGAATTCTCGACGATTAAGAATTTTAGAAACTGATTCATGATGGGCAGCCAGGGGTAGTACAAGGAGAGAAAGAGGCTATATCACTTACCGCCAAGTTGATGGATTCTTCAATCTCCTGGAGCTCCAAGGTGGCACGTCGGTAGAAGGGCTCGTCTGGGTGGTGATCGGGCATATTTAGTTCCGAGATGGTGCAGTTTTAGACATTTCTTGAATGTTCCATCTTTTGCAGCTGGGCTTTATTCTGTAGAATCTGCTCACAGGCTGAGAGTAGTGGAGTGGGAGTCCGGCGAGGCGATGACCAAGTCCATATCAGATGTTTCCTGCATCCTGTTGGATCCATTTCCAGTCGTTACCAAAAGTGGAAAAAGGGGGGAATTAAAGTGTCTGCTCTGACTAAGAAGCCCTGATAAGGGCTGTAGATAACAGATGAACTATCAATTGGGCGTAAGTACTTGAGAAGCTATCGCCTAAGAAATAAGCCACGTGTTCGTCTGCCGTCGTAGTAGAGGGAGAGGTGCTCCAGTTCAACCTCACTGGTCGGTGTCCGAGCTCCGTTTTCTCCCTGCTTCGCTACTAAATTTCACTTCTTGTCTTGAATTGAAGAATCATCAGTTTTGAAATCTTTTTTTTACCAATCATTTCATTGTAAAAGATCTACATTTTTAATTAAATACCTTCAACTCGTACGAAATAAGAAATATTACGACTTTTGTTCAGTGATTAATATATAAAAATACTAGCCGTTATTCGCCTCCTTTGCAGGTGAATAACGGCTAGTATTTGAACTGATTAACTGAATTTGTTTCACTTGTTTAAAAAAAGTCCTCTGTTTACAACAAATGAAATCTATACTTTTTTTTAATATTTATTACAATTGAAACGAAATGCAATAATTTTCACACCAATTTTAAAAAAATTTACAAAGTTTGTAATCCTTTTGTATAACTATGTGTTACTTAGAAAAAGCCACAACATTTTAAACTTTCCTATCTGCAAAAAATAAGAAAGAAAGAAAAAATTCAAATGTACCCATTTAAATTCTCAATACTCTTATCCTTATGAGAAAATAAAATAATTTTAAAGGGTCAAAGAAAGTCTCAATTCTTGAACACTCAAAAACTCTCTAAAATAAAATTCAAGTAATGATCAGCACATATAATTTTCACAATACAGCCAATTAAAAAACACATAAAAGCTATTTATTTGATCCCTTACATATTTTTCAAAAAATTGAAATATTTTCAAAAAATAAATTGACTGATTTGAATATAGCTAATTGCATTAAAACATTTTAATTTCATATGAATTTCTTTAAATTTATCAATAATTTGATTTCATATAATTATTCCTCTTAACAAATTATTAGAAATTTAAAATGGTTTTCTGTGTACAGCAATTATTATAAATCAAATAATAAATAGGTTGCTTTTCATGATGTAATGTATTTACGAAATTAAACCAATACTTAAATTAAGCTCGATTAAATTCATTTTAGTATTTCATACTTCAGAAAATAATGTAGGCAAAATGCAGATTCTTCCTCCAAAATGTATGCACAATATATGTAGAGAGGGAGATAGACCTTATTTTTAACTTGCTTTTAAATTAGTATTAATGATACATAATTCAGTTTTTCATGTTTTGGTATAAATACTGTCGTAGAAAGAAATTTTTAGGTATACGAATTTTCTTTTTTTCATATTTTATATAAAAATGACACCTTTAAATTAAAGGATGCTTTATATTTCACTGAGAACGTGATGACTACAGGCCATTTTCTAATTCTCTATGAATATTAAACTAAAACTCAGTGTATGCAACTGCCCATGAGGTCAAAGGCCTACTGTGCCCATATTTATAATTTATTGCGTTATAGCCTAACATTGTTATGGGAACAGGTAAAAAGCAACGTTGATAACTTTATTAAAATCATTTCAGTAATACAAGGATTCTTTTTAAACTTTTGTTTTATACCAGCAAAAACAGATGTTTTATTATTATTATTTATTTATTTCTCCCATAGATCCTATTTCAATCTTTACTCTTTGAGGTAAAGGGCAGAAATCTTTTTCTCACGATTCAATTCCTCTAGGCGGTGGTATATTTGCTGTAATTTAAATTTTTCTCTTTTCTTACCTCCAATTATTTATGACTTATCCTTAAAAAGTGGCTTCGGTTTTCGATTACTATTATGTTTTTACATTATAGAAGCGAGATTTTCAAAATTTTATTTTTTGAATTATAGGATTGCCGGTACAGCTTATTTATTAAAGGCGATATTACCGTAAAAGAACTATGTGCAACTGTGGTTCCAAATCACATACAAATATGAATTTTAATTTGATAGATCTTGCTCTCCCAATTTTGAATTGCAAGTTCAGTAATACTAGGATAACACCCAGTTATTTAATTTTTCTAACTTGCATATTACACTACGTAAAAAATTTGTGTGGGTATCAATTCCATTATTAAAAAAATGCAGCATACTTTAATATTTGATATGAACAGAGGCGCACACGAGGGGGAGGGGCCCTGGAAGTCCGGAGTCCCCTTCCCAAAGCCCTTTTATCCCATTGATTATAATTCTTATATAGTACGTAAAATTTAACTAAGTATTTGTTATTAATGATTAATTTTATTAATTAATGCTAATTATTTAATTTAATAATTAGTTTTTTACTGTGCTTTTAGTCTCGAAAATCAAAATCAAAAGAACATGATACAAAGATTGGTGAACTTTTCGACCTGACTTCCCTTGAAAAATTCCCTTAAAAGCTACTGACCTCGGTATTGCTTTTTGATGCGATGTAAAACAAAAGTTTAATCAAATCAAGTTTTTTAATAATTGTGTGTGTAGCGCAGTTAGTTTTCAACTATTGTAAATATTTAGCATAATTTATATTTTTTATGTGATGATAAAGCAAGAGAATAATATGTATGATAGAAAATTAATAATTTTAGTGATGTACGCGCGAAAATAACGTTGTTGTTGCAAAATTGGCTAAAAAGCAATCTTTTATTCAACTCTTTTTGTTCAGTGGTATGCTAAACTATGTTTGAATAATGGGATAATAGCCTTTGTCACCCATATATCCCACAAAAATAATAACTGTAATAATGGAATAACAAAGTTTGAAAAATTTTTTTAACGTCACTCTTCTTTTAACATAATCTGCTTTGTTTTGTTTGGTGAATAGTTTTGTGCTGACAAATTAATTTTTTGAGTTAGTACCATTTCTAGATATATAATATTCTTTGATAGAAACATTCTGGGAATTCTTAATTATATATAAACTTTTGTTTAATTGCTGTTGAAAGTAAAATGTGAGATAACTACGTAATATGCAAAGTTATGCAACTTTTAAATATGCAATAACTTTTTTAGAAAAATTGTGGTTAAGGAACACATGAATTTAAATATCTTTCCAAAGTAAGTATGCAAATTTTATTTTAATGTTTACATCGATATTCAAACTAATTAAATTGTAATTTTGTCTTTAATTGCAGTTGAAATTGGTTAAATTACTGAAATATTGTTAAATCTTGCCTGGACACTAGATAAAGTACTAGCTTAAAAGATCATCCAATTTCTTATTTAAGCTATTTGAAAATTTACGCAAAAATACCTAGAACGCGCAAAAGCGAAACATTCCACACCTCTTTGGGGAGGGGGAGAAAAGAGAAACGGATATGGATGCTTTTTTATTTTTATTACGTGCCAGCTGCAAAAGATCGCTGTTTGTCGGAAAGATCATACAGGTCGGAAGGAATGCATACAGTGACCGGATGGAAGGTCAACTAAAAGATGCTTTACTTTTAGGTCCCATGGAACGGCGTGAACAGTGATTGCTTGAACAATAGAGAAGGGTCGTTTATCTCAGAGGAGAAATGCGACTCCAGTACCCGCTACAATATAGGACGTATCTTTCCGTGGAAGAGGTATTAATTGTTTAACCCTCCCCAAACGGCTTTTTCATCGTAGCTTTTAAAGCGACAATAATAAATCAAGAATAGTAGAGGATTAATTACTTTCGAAAATCTCCTTCATGCTTCACCCTATGAATTTCTTTTTTCTTCGAGTCTTAAGCAATGGGTGTAAATTATAACCGTTTAAGGACAACATTGCAAAATAAAAATAAAAATTGATGTATTACACATACAAAAATTTTTCAACAAATTGAAATAAAAATTAACTCTATATAATTTTACTAAAATAAGTTAACTTCTTTTTTATAATTTTTAAAAATTTGAATTAGATATGTATAGGTACATATTTATTTTAAATTTGTAAAAGTTTTGTTTTCATTTAGTTTGATTTTATAAAGAGGAAAAATCCAAATTATAATTAAATGAATGAATTTGCTTTTGTTAAGCAAGCAAATCGATGTCGGGGTCAATAGACGAGCTTTCAAAAAAATTAAATAGCATTAATTTTAATAATAAAATTGTGAGATTTTTTGAAAAAAAAAAGCTATAACAATTTTTAGAAATATTCAAAAATTTCGATAAGAGAGATAACTGCATTTTTAAAAATAACATGAAAACTGCGTTTGTATTTGAGTAAATAAATTTTTTGAAAACGAAAGGCAAAGTATTATAACATTTGAATTTGACTCTTTTCTTCCTATAGTGAATGTGGTATGGCAGTTAAAAGAATTATATAGTATCTTCGTTATCTCGTCTTTCCTCTAAACAATTAGAGATAACATTTCAAAGCTCTAAATATTGATTAAAATAAACTCTTGATAATAAACTATTTTATATATTTAAATAATTAAAAAAGTGTACAATTGTACTAATTTTAATAATAAAATTTTAAATTATATATCACACTAATGTGTTTTTTTGCGGAAGTTTTGAAAAAATAAAAAAGAAATTTTAAAAAAAATTTTTTAGAAATTTAAAAATTTCAATTGGAAAAAGATAACTTTTTTTAAGAATAACATTAAAACTGCATTTTATTTGAAAAATAAATTTTAAAAAGAATGAAAAGGGTTATAATAAATTTGACTTTTTTCTGCCTATAGTGAATGTAGGGTGTGGCAGTTAGAAGAATGATATACCAACTTCGTTATCGTCACCCCTTTAAAACAATTTAAGAATAACATTTCCAATCATTAAATATTATAAAATGTTTTTTTGAAACACGTCTGAAAAAATGTAAAAAAAAATTATTAAAAAGTAGTTAATTTTTAAGATTAAAAAAATTAGGATCAAGTTTATCCTGTAAAAATTGACTACTTTGATATTAAGAAAAATCAAACTATTTGGGAAAAATTTAGTGATAAAAAATATTTTTTTTCTTTTATAAAACATGTCTTAAAAATAATCAAAACCGCAAAAAAATCGGTCCCCCAAATTCAAGTGTTATTGAAGGACAAAACTAAAAGAAGGTAAAAATTATATTAATCTTTTACAAAAAAAAAAATCCCCCCAAATTTTAAAAAATGAAAAAAAATTTAAAAATTTTTTACTGAAATAAAATTTTTAGTAAATATACATATTTTGGGTATTTTAAAACCATATTTTATAAAAAAAAATTTGTTTTTCCCTTTAAAAAATTTTTATAAATTTATAAAAAAAAGTTTTTTGAAAAAATATTACATAAAAATAATATAAAAAAAATTATAAAATATACAAAAAAAAGAAATAATAAAAAAAAAATGTAATAAAAATGAAAAAATTAAAAAAAGATAACAGAAAAAATTTTTAAAAATTAAACTTTTTTTTTATATTCAATAGTATTTTCTCAAATTTCTATAATTTTTAATTTCATATTTAGAAACAAGAATTCTAAATTTAAAGAAAATATCATGTTCCCAAAAAGAAAAGGGAAAATTTTTACTTATAAAAAAATTAAAAATGAAAGGGGGCTTTTTTCATGAGCGTTTACTTTACAAATTTCTTCTATTTTAATCTCTTCATTTACACAAAAAAGAGTATTACTCTAAAACTGTTTGAAAAAATTTTTGGTTAAAAAAACCAAAACGCAAAAAAAATTCATTTTTATGTATTCTCTTTAAAAATTAATTATTTTTGGCTATATTATGTTGCGGAAAACCGCTTCCCCTTTTTTTTCTGACTCTTACTTCTGTTGCTCTAAATCTGTGACGTAGCCAGTTTTGAGGGGCCCCAGAATGATACTCACTCTGTTTGGCGTTTTGGCGCTTTTTGAAGTGTTAAAAAACCCCGGTTAAATTAAAAACCAATATCCCAAATAAAGGGGAAAACCCCAATTGGAGCATATCAAAACAAAAATTCCCATCAAGGGAAAAAAATTAAGGTAGTGAGGAAATTTTTTACAATTAAAAAAAGGAAAAAATTATTAAAGATGTTAAATTCTATAGTAAATGTAGAACGGGAAATATATTTAATAATTTCTAAAAAAATCTATGAGTTTTTTTGGAATTAAATTTAATTTTGAAATTATAAAATTTTCAAAGGAAAAAATTTTAAAAAATTATGAATCTAAAAAAATATTAAAGAAAATGAAAACTCTTAAAATTATAATAATAAAATTATCCAAGCTGATAATGTGTTTAACATAAAAAAATTTCCCTAACGTTTAGTATTATTAATGTTATTATTGAAAAATATATAAAATGTCTTTGCTAAAAATAAGTTTGATGTGGGCAAATTTAAAAATGTAATTTTCTAAAATAATACTTACCTCAAATTCCCCTTTTGCTCCACCATATAGGAATTTTTTAAAAAGTAAAGGGAAAAAAAAAAGCAATTAGATGCATTATTTAAACGGAAAAAAAAACCCATCTTATAGTTCTGGTTTAAACCACCCTTTGATGACCATGTCTTGCCTTTCCCCGCGTAAGCTAGGGGTGTGGGTTATAAAAATGATGAGACATAATTCTTAATACCACTTTTATTAAGAGTAACATAATACTTAAATTCAAATTTGACAATTTTAATTAGAGGAGGCAACCCCAAAAGTAAATCACGTATTTAAGTCAGATCCGCAATTAGATCCTCTATCCAATTTTAAATAATCCTGTTATCAATTACTTATATCTAATATTCCCTTTTTCCCAGTTTCTGGTCCTTGCCTAGAGAATATAATCTATAACTTTATCTAGAAGATTCTTGATCCCTGGCTAAATCTTGACTGCTTATTCTTGGTCAGTTTTACAAAGCTTTGTCACGCTATTGATCAGAATGATTCCACACTACAACCTCTGACCTGCTACGCTATGCTATCTTATTTTTCTTTAGGTTTTTCCACTTCAAGCTTATCACGATATCCCTTTTTATTATTTAAAATTCCCATCCGTTTCTCTTCTTGGTATTGGGTTGGAAAAAGTTTTTTCCCAATCGGGCCCTCAAAAAACATAGGGGTCATGTTAATAAAGACGCGAGCGTACGTTGCGCCCTAGCATTGGCTTTTAAAAAAAGTCTCGTACACGATTATATCGATTACAGAAAGCTAAAACTATCACAAAAATTTGATAGAACCAATTCCCCCAATAGATGCATTTTTTGACAAATTTAAAACATGCGAAATTTTTCTCAACGATCGACCTCTGTAGTGGGTTTTTGGTACATTAAATTGGATTTAATGAATCTGAAAAACTTGCATTTCTATGAAATTGCGGTCTTTTTCAATTTAATCATTTGCCTTTTGGATATAAAAGTTCTCCAGCTATATTTTAAGGATTGACGTTTTAAATAAAAAACCTTTTAAATTGCGACATGATCGTTCGATAGCTATGTGTGGGGTTCCCCCCTTTTAAATAAGAGGTGTGGGATTCTCCAAGATGGTAGGCATTCTATAATTCTTAATAGACATTGAATTTCTTTGCCCGATATCGAACAAACTTTATTAAGTGAGAATAAACCCCTCAATCTTAACTTCGGATTGCGCAATTAGATCACTTATCAATATAAATATATTATATCTGCCTAATCTCGTCTCAAAAATACTGGTTGAATATAAACCCCCTACCTCGGTTGAATACTCAACGGGTTTAATCACTTTCAGGTAAGCTGTTGGGCTCGCGTGCAATAGTATACCTTGTAGTAAGGCTGGATCCGTGATGCTTTGGTAGGCGTAAAACCCTTCCCCTTTTCCCAAAACAGGCTTTCCAAATTCCCACCCTTGCTCACAAAAACTTTCTACCCTTTTTAAAGGTTTATTTTTGCATCTAGCTTCGTTTCCTTCTTGGATTTGGGTTGGAAAACTTTGCAATTAATCGTGGCCGTCAAAGAAAAAGGGTTTATGTTAGAAGAAGAACCTAGAGATTAAACCCCCCTCAAGAAGAAAAACGTATTTATTAAAAGGGTTCTCCCCCTTAAGAAATTACGTGCCTTTATTTCTGAATCTCCTCACTTTCTAAGTTTTTTTTAAATTTTAACCTCGAATCCTCATTTTAACCTATAATTTCCAATTTTAACTTAACTGTAATTTTCATTATTCATTTTTTAAAAAAATTTAATTTTAATTTAAATTTAAACTCGTGACAGAAAAAAAAATTTTACTCCATTCTAGGCCAACATTAACAATTTTGCAATCATGGTATATTCTCATTTTTACATGTATTAACTCTATATATTTAACGTTATTTAAAAAGTTCAAAACAAAATTTTTACGTGTTTTTCTTCCTGGGTACACAGCCCCAAAATCTACATCAGGACAAATATTCATTTATGAGCGGAGACCGCTCCACTGCCCCGATTGGGGGCTACATATCAGCTAGGGAACAATACTTTCCGGTTGTCCCCTGAAATGAAAATTTTTAAAAGGCCCCTTGGTACCTAAAATCATCAAACTATCGATTTTTTTTTTAGGCTTATATGATGCTTTTAACCCTTTTTAAAATTGTCCAAAATTTCAGAGTTGTATCTATTTTTTTTATTCAGTTATTTATCCATTTTGCTGCATGTGGGGAGCTAAACAAAGCTGCCACCCCCTTTTTCAGATCGTCTGTAAAAAGAGCCGATAAATAAAAAATTTTTTTTTCCCCCTGATTAGTTTTTAAAACTGAAATGAAATAATTGTTTTTTTTTGATTATATGGGTTTTTTAGGTTTTCTTTGAAGTTCTGTTCCAAAATTTAACTTTTTTTGTACTCTGTGTTCGAAGAGTAAAAAAAATTGTTTTACGAAAAGGGAATTTGGTGATTTCCCCAAAAAAGTTTAAAAGTTAACTCTGGCCAAAAAAACTACTAAATCTGCCCAACGGCTTTGAAGGGGGGTTTTTAAACTAAGACAAGTTGAATTTTTAAAAACACTAACTTGAGGTGTGCAAAACGAAGAAGAATGCAATATTTTTTCTCGTTTGGTTTTGAAAAAATATACGGGTATGCCCAGATCCCCAACATACGTCTTTTGAAAAAAATGCATTAACAAATCTTTTTAAAAATACTTTTTGTAATACTTGCAAAAATGCTTTTTTTGCGAAAATTTTTTGGAAATATATTTTGTGAATATATTAAGGCTTTTAAATATGGAAAAAGGGTATGAATATTTGTGTACATTTGTTTATTATATAGTATAGAACTGTATGGAATAAACCCAAAAAATTTTGTGATTTTTTTTAAAAATTTTTAAAAAATGTTTTTTGAAATATTGACCTTTTTTTTTTATATATTCATTATACAAGATATTCTTTTATTCTTGTAAATTTTTAAAAAAAAATTTTGGTAAACATTTGAAACAAATAAATTTAAAATTACATAAAAGTTTCGATTATTTGGGGAATTTTTTTATGTTTTAAAAAAGAAAACTTTAAACTCATTTTTTTTCCATGTTGAATTTTGCATTCACTGTTTTTTAAAACCCCCAAGGCTTTTTTAAATTGGGAAGAGTTTGAAACTTTTTTACATGTTCTGAAATGTTTTTTTGAAAAATTGATTGAAAACCTAACTGTTTAGACTTTTTTAAAAAATTTCAAAATCAAAATTAAGTTTTTTAAATTTTTTTTAAAAATTTTAAATATAAAAAAATTTAAAAATTAAAGAAACAAAAAAAAACCCCTACAGTTTTATGTAGTATATTTTAAATCTTGAAAAAAATTTTTGGGAAAAAAAAATATTTAAAAAAGCCAGGGGTTTAAAAAAAGTTTATAATTTAAAAACTTTTTTAAAAAAAAATTTTGAAATTAAAAATGATTATTATTAAATATTAACCTTTATAAAAAACATTTTTAAAAACCCAAAAATCAAATATTAAAAATAAAAAATTTTTAAGGGTCCATATCCCTTAAGTTACTTTCAAAATCTATGTTTAAAAATACCAGTAAGTTTCATAATTTTATGCATTATATATTTTTAAAATTTAAATAACCATTTTCCCTATCGGTTCCCTCAAAACCCCCCAAAGAGCCGCGCTATTTAAATTTTTGGTATGCCTGACTCGCCCCGTTTCCCCGAAACCCGATGCACCTTAATACGGAACAATACAACAACATATATATTCCCCTTATACAATTTCAAACATTTTTTAATAAATATTAAAAAAAATAACCAAAGGAATTTGCTTCCCCGAAGTCAAAATCAGTAAACAAATGCATAATTACAGTTGTTTTTTTCCAACTTGGGGAAAAAAATTTTTTTAAGTCAAAAATTCAAAAAAATAACATATTGTATTAACTTTTCTTGGATTTAAAATTTAAAAACCGGAGCCCTTCGCAATAATTCCCAACCCCTTTTTGGGAAAAAACATAAAATGAAACAATAAAACCTATTTTTTTTTTTTTATCTCCCCCCATCCCTTCTAATAAAAGGGGTATCACTGTTCTTCCTCTTCTCATTCCTCGGGTGATTTTGTTTTTATGTTGCCTGAAGGCTTGTATTTTTTGGGTTTTCCCTTTCTTTTTCTTTTTCTTCCGGGGGACGGGGCTCCCATCTTTTTTTTGGCGTGGACGCAGGTCATATGTCCCTTTAAATCCGTTGTTTTTTGCTCTTCTTCCACAAAAAATATTACTGGATGACAATGGTCTTTTTTTAATGTTATTGGGTCTACTTTTCTGCCACTTTTCTGGTCCCCCCCCCGATCCCTACGCCTTTATCCATGACCCCGTTTCCTTTATCTACCGTTTTTTTTATTTTTGTTTTCTCAGGAAAGGGGGGGAAACGATAAATGATCTGGCTTTCCCCCCTGTGTGTTTTTCCGTGTTTGGGGGATTTTCACCTTAAAAACTTTATATCAGACCCTTTTTCTTTTCGTTTTGTCTTTGATGTACGTTTTCCAATCTCGTTTCGTGCCGTGAACTAAACTTCTGGGCGACCCGTTTAACCGACCTTGCATTTCCTATGCGATATACATTTGATCAAAAATTTAAAGGTTAACGTTTTTTCTGCTTATATTACAAATATTTTTATTTCTTACCTAACACTCTATGGACAAATTTTTGTTTAAATTTGGAACGTTTTATGCTGGCTTGGGGTGTTCTAATAAAACCCCAAACATTAAAATTTGTACATCCGTCTTTCTATTATAATATCTTTCCCTCTTTAGCTTTTTCTTCGTCCCCTTCATTAAAATAATTTCTCGATACTCTTACTGCAAATTCAGTTCCGTCTGAAATCATTTAATTTTGAAATGGGGGAATCAACTTTCGACCCAAAAAAAACTCCCAGTTGTTTTCCCCTTGTTTCATTCACTCCGTACGAATAGCGTAACAAACTCACGTAAATTTGGGCCCAAGTATCGTGTTGATCATTAACATAATTTGCAATCATTTGCACTATATTCGATTTACTCGTTCTGTCTATTTGCTTGCAGCCTATATGCAAGTCTTCACATGTATCCCAATCTTTTTTCTTAAGCCCAAAAAATTTTGGTATAAATTGGGGGGCCCTTATCATTTTTAATTTTATTGGAGCTCCAAAACGCGATATAAAATTATCAAAAAAAAGGTACCCCGCTATTAAAACGAAGGGGGGCCCTTTTTTTAAGAGGTATAATTTCATTCCATTTGCTGAAATGATCGGTAATTACTAAAACATTCGTTACGTCTCCTCCGATATAGGATAGGGAATAACAAATCTAACGTAACTATTTTTTTGGGATAATTTGATACAATCGGCTTTAATCGACCAGCTGGTAACGGGGTTTTTAAAATTTAAATTAACTTAGCATTATGGCATGTAGAGACATATTGATCAATAAATTTTCTCATATACGGGAAATAAAAAACCCGTCCCAAATTTTTTATGATAAGTTTAAATCTACCTAGATGTCCCGCTTTTGGGTTTTTGTCATGAAATTCGCGGGGGGGATGCTGTTTTTTTAAAAGATTTTGGTCTTATCCCGCATTTCACCAAAGTTTTGACGTTGCGTTTTTTCCCCCAAAACAACAACCCCTTGAAATTAGAGGGAAAGTCGTGGGACCAATTCTCACAAAATGTCGCATTAACCGGGTTATCTTCCGGGTTTTCTAAATATCTATAGATATGACCTAATTCTGGGTTATTTTTTGCTCTGTTATTCTGTTTTCCCCGAAGTAAGTCTAAATCTCGTTATTGCACAATTAACTTTTTTCTCCCATTATATACTTTCAACAGGGGGTTTTTCGATAAAAAATCCGCCCCGCAATTTTTGAGTCCCAGGTTAATTTTTCCCATTGTATATTAAAATTTTCCTTTTGGTTCCCCTCTGGTATCCTACTCGACAAATTTTTCCCCTGCGTTGGGGCGTGTTTTAAAAGGGAGCGTGATCTGTAATAACTTTAATTGGCATCGCTCTTAAATATGTTCGGAATTTGTTCAACGCCCATACTACTGCCAGACATTCTCTTTCGGTTAACGTATAATTCCTCTCTGCGTTGTTCAGAGTCCCATCTACAGCGAAGCGTGGGCCAAAGGTATTCCCAGGACACCATTTTCCTCCTTACGGGACGCCGCACACGGCAAACATGCGGGTTGAAAAACCAACGGTGTTAATCGAAAACAAATAAAGCAACATAGTCAAAAAATTTAAAGAAATATACGAAAAAGGAATTTAACGCAATACAAAATGTAAACCATAATATATTAGTAATAATAAGAAAGTTTTTTCAATAGAAAAAACACATTTTGAACAAAGTTCATTCATTAACAAAGGTTTGTGGTCTAGACGGGAAAAGAAGAAAAGGGATGAAAAGAAGAGGGTCGAAAATACAGAAGGATCACTAGGGTACCCCGGGTTCGTGAAGCCCGTGTTTACCAAAGACAGTAAACCCCTTGGGAAAAGGAAAAGATCACTAGGGTACCTCGGGTTGTGACACCGTACTACCTAAAAGGTGAGCCCCTGAGGGAAATGTTAAGGTGAGATCAGGTTTTTTTGCAAACACACTCTATGAGTTCGGTAAGCAAAAAGTTGGTTAGAAATCACCTTTAAAGTTAAAGGTCCCTATGATGTGATGCGTGTAGAGAAAAATAATGTGGTCATATGGAAAGAGTGTAAGCTTCTAACAGTAAATGTCGACCAGATGCAAATTTATCACTCGAGAGTCAGAGGTGAGGGTGATGTGGAGACGGGCAGGTCTATGGATGTGGGGTCTCGAGGAGCACAGGGAAAATCTGAGGTGAGAGAAGGTCAGGCCAGAAGGGGAACACTAACGGGGAGCAATCGCAGGGTAAAAGGAAACGATAAAATTCGAGGTCATCTTCTAGGCTCCCCAGCGAATTGCAGCGACAGGAATTGGCAAGAAATGTGAAAAGATGACCACGGAAGGGAAAAAAAAACCGGAAGAGGACAGCACCATCTTTACTGCAGTCTAGACCTCAGACCAAGAGGAGACCCAGGAACGTCGCAACAGGGAAGGTTTGACATCCAAAGGAGAATCATCGACAATGGGATCCAGGAAGAACCCAGGAGAGGAGTCAAGAAAGATAAGTTCCCATCCACTCAGGATCCGAGCAGTAGCCAGTAGGAGAGAAGAGTCAAAAAGCCAAGCCCGGTTCGATAATTATTTTTTTGGAGCATAAGTTGGTCAACAAGATGGGTGCACTTTTCTACCTCTTGAAAAATGAAATTTGTTGAAATTTCCTTCCAAATTTGGAAAACTTTTGTTTTACAATTGTTTTGCTATCGAAGACTTGTCTAGTAGGTGAGAATTCATTGAATTGTTTCTTTATTGTATATTATACTTGAAAAATTGTATGTATGTATATAATATCTGGTTTGGGAAGCGGCGTAAGTAGGGACAAATAACCATAACGCTAACAGCGCAGCGCTTAAGGAAGGGGGAGTTATTTTTCGAAAAACCAGATGGTGTTTATATGTGAAAATGTGTATTTAGAATTGATTAGTATTATATATAGAAATATATGTATAATTGATTGGTGTTAAGAAATGTAGGTATTTATGGTTAAGTAATATTGCAAATTATGTATTGATGCATGATGGATATTAAATGAACGGATGCTGGATACTGTTATGATTCGGTAATGATCCTATTTCCATTTCAGGGGGACAGACCCCGATGTTATCAAAAGTAGCTGAGAAGAAAGTGCTGTAGAAGAGGAATATTGTAATGAGCAAAATGTGGATCATAAGTCTGTAATCAATATTAGTATAATGACTAACTATAAATAGTAAGGATTAAATTCTATAGAATCTATAATAATAGTTTATTATCAGATTTCCTCATGAATATTCATTTTTCCCAGTTAGATGTACACTGCTGACTACACAAAATGCAACGCCAAGAAGGACCAGAGTTATCACAGCAAAATTTATTTGGCACATAGCATGTTGTACAAAGATCAAACGATTAGAATTACAGCCTCTTGTGACGTGTGGATGATGACAAAATTAGTAGTTAGAGTAGCCGCCATTGTTGTCCATAATCGCTGCCACACGCCTCGGCATAGAATCAAAGAGGCTTTGGATGTATCCTTGAGGGTGCAGCACTTCATGTGGCTTCTACATACTGCCCAAGTTGATCTGGTGTAGCAGCGGGTGGTGTATCACGGGCCAGTCTTTGTGTAAGCATGGACCACACGTTTTCGATTGGTGATAGATCGGAAGAGCAAGCAGGTCAAGGAAGCAATTCAATCCGATGGGTAAAGAAGCTCTTGAACATTGCGTGTCACGTGTGGTCGTGCATTATCCTTTTGGAATATGGCTGAATGTATGGGAGGACCACCGGATCCGACTATCGTGATGTTGTAGGCACAAGCGGGATTCGTCATTACACACAATGTCATTCCATTTCCGCCGTTCATGGGCACCATTGGGGGCGCAAACGCCTGTGGTTTCCGGCAGGGTAACGAAGCAACGGACGCCTTGCGGACATTCCCATCTGCTGCAAACGGGTAGAATGGTACGAGCGGGCACCGAAATGATGCGTAACGACTGAATCTGTTGTGCTATGGTTTTTTGATGTGGCTGCGCGTTCCATCACTTCCATGCCCCAAACCGCCTGTCATCAAGGACAGTGTACAACGGGAGGCGTGCAATCAGCCCCCTCGTTTCTTCTGCCTCTAGCGATGACAAATCCGCATCACGTTCAGCTTCATCAACACGTTGACCGATTTCTCTTAAAGATAACCCGCAACCCTATTATTCTTCCTCGGTCGAATTCAGAAACTTGTTAAAAGACGCTCGATGTCTTCCACGAGGCTTAAGTAAACAGGTTACGCAAAACCGAGAAAACAATTGCTGTAATTAAAATCGCTAATCTGTTCTCCCCTTATATAGCGCTTGCGGGTGGCGCGTCTGAGCTATAATGCTAATGATTTGTATATTTCATCGCCGCCAACCCATGATGTAAATTTCACAGGTTTTGGGTTCCTTTAGGGTGTTGCATTTTTGTGTGGCCAGCGTTATTTTCATAAAGAATAAAATATCATTGTTGATTTGATGCTCCAGACTATGAAAAAAAATCATGAAATTAAAATTTCCAGATGTTTAAATATTTGTTTTTTTTCAATGTTTTTAAAAATATTAAAAACATTTGAAGAAATTAAATGGTCAACATTAGTAATGATATGAATACACAATGATTGTGTGCTGATCATTGATCTGAAAAAGGGGAAGGAAATAAAATTTTCTTTTGGGGGGTCTAGACTTGGGGAATAGTAGTACTCCTTTAGGGTGTTCAACCTTCAATTTTCCCCCAAATTGTAATTCGGAAAATAGCCTGCAAAATTTCATGCTTAGCAACAATTAAGTTTCTTTCCCCAAACGACTCCGAAGCTTGATTGGTATCGTCTGCTTTTTGCGTGAGTTTAGGGTTCAATTCATCGATCATTTTTTTCATTTCTTTTTTTAAAAATTAAAATTTTAAAAAGGTTTATTAAATGATTTTTTATGTAATTATTTTGTATTTTATAAAATAAAATATTAAATAAATTTATTATTTAAATTATTATTAATTAAAACTAATAGGAATTATTATTAATTTATTATTTATCATTAAATTAAAAAATTTTTTTAAAAAAATTTATTAAAAATTTTTTAAAAAAGGACTTTTACACAAAAATTTTTAAATTGCAAAATAATTAAATTAATATATAAAAAAAGGCATAATTTTCATTATATATAATATTTAATTTATAGTATATCGTATTTCACATTATAAAACTATTCGTAACTAATTTTTATGTATAATATCATTTAATATTTATTATATAAATATCAGTTATATTAATATAAAAATATATTTATAAAACTTAACATAAATATTTATATAATTAAAGTTTTTACATAAAAAACAAAATAATCCCTTTTTTTATTCACAAACTATTAAATGCCCCTTTTGCCAAAAAAGTTGAATTTTCTGTCATCCCAATTAATTTGCTGTAAGTGAATTTTTTTAAAACTTAATCCCAAGAATCTAGTTGATCAGTGAACCATGGAAATGGGGTGTTCTTGTATGGGGGGGTAAAACGTCTTCAGGATTAGGAATTTGGTAAAATTTTTATAATACTGGTCAAATTTAACCTATTTAAATATTTTAAATTATCCACCCAAAAAATTTTATATTGGGGAAGACTTTATTTTGGGAAACATAATGATCCCAAAAACGCTGGTGTCTCTTTAACTTCCCCCAAAAAAAAATCTTCAATCACTTTATTTTGGGAGAAAAATTTTGGAAAAAATTGATTTAAAAAAAAACCCGTCATACAAACAGATAATGTTAAGTAAAAAAAATATTCACTGAGCATGAGGAAATTCGTGCAAAATTTTACAAAAACTGTTAAATCTTTTATCAAGACGTTTAAAATTTTTTTAAATAAAAGATATTGTACTAAAATTTAAGAAAAAAAACAATATTTAAAACTAATTTATTATTGTTAAGTATACGAAGACTTTTTGGTATAATTTTTTTGTAGCTTTTGATTATTAATTTTAAAAAAAACTTTTATTTTAAAAATTAATTATGTCATTTTATTAAGAACAATTTGCTTATATCATAAAAAAATTACAATTCTGATATAATAATTTCTATTAGTCGAAAACATTAAATTTGATAGGAAATTGTAAGTGTACGAACACTTTTGTGGTCCACTGTATAACAAGAAGTTTTGATTAAATTATGATCCATCTTTGAGAATAAAAGTTAATTTAGAAGTTAAACTGCAAGATTAAGAAATGCTTTTGATTTAAGAAATGACACCAGAATAATTTTACTGCATATCCAGGGCGTGATGAAGAGTAAGTACTACATCATCATTTTCTGATGGTTTGCTTTTTCGATATTCTTTCCAATGAAATAGTTAGAATCGATTATGAGACACCCAGAAAAGTTGGCTGAAAATATGTGCATTAAAGAACTGTTACTTAAAAAACTTCCACAATGGGAGAACTGTGCCTCAACAGATTTAATGTACATCAGCCTCTCTACATGACAGGGCTTCTGTGACACTAAGTATATAACCATAGATAATTACCATAATGGTAATAATCTATACAAAAGTAATTTCTGAGAAAAATCACACACTTTTATGAAAACCTAAATTTAAATTTAAAGCAGTGGCATACACAGACTTCTTTTATGGGAACGACCATATTTTACACATGTAGATGAAAGTATCAAGGCATTATCTTTTGTGTTAAAATCTGCTGGTCTATGAGAGGAGTTTGATTACCCAAACCCTGCCTCTGTGTACGCCATTGATTTTAAGAAAATAAAAGAAATCTAATTTTGATGTTTGCATAGGGTGCACAGACCCAGTGGCGATTTAAGCTCATTTTGGACCCTGGGTGCAGATCTCCATTAACTCTTGGCACTGGAGGAACGAAATTTATAACCAGAAAATCTAGTTAAGACCAGCTTATCCGGACCCTTCTGTTTCCCTTTGGGCCCCTGAGCGCTCAATGGATAAACCGGCACTGGGTAGACCAGAATGTCATTTCACAATATTTTTTTTTTAAGATTGGGAGAAGAAAATTAATGGTTCATCCATTAATTTCTGTGTGACACTTAAATATTAATAATAAAAACCTGAAAAGAAACAAAATTGTTATGCTTATTTCCTTATTTCTATTTTTACTCTGTAATTTTAGATGCAGCATTTTGAAACAGATTTCTATAAATTAAATTAATGCAACCTATATCTGAATTTAACATGCCTGATTTAAATTATATTAAAATAGCTATATTTAATGCTAAAATATAGTTTCAGATCACTAAATTTCAATCTATTAACACTTATTTTATTTATATTTTTTAAAAAAATTAAATTATTTTGGATTGAATGTTTTGTTTGACATTTTTACATCTCAACATTCATTATTAAAATAATTCAAGAAGAAATCATACATTGTTAAAAACCTTAAGCAATTCATGGTTAGAAATAAAATGCATCTAGTCATTTGATGAAAAAATGTTATGTTATAAAATAAACTCAATTTTGCATCAAAAAATAAGTTATACACATAATTATATAAATGAATTTTATTCATTTAGGAAAAACAATAAATGATACAACATGATCTAAAATACACAATTTTTGACATTGTAGGATGTTTGTAAGGGAAAAAAAACGTTTTTGTCAAATTTCATAGAAAGTTTTAAAAAAAAAATGTTAT
>BMAV01022792.1:0-25701 GCA_019973955.1 Trichonephila inaurata madagascariensis
TACATAAAAGTTATTAATTTTCTATTCAACATAATTAAACTTATTTTATTATTTCAACATGCTAGCCAAAAGAAAATCGTTCTTTCAAAAATATCAATCATTATATTCATCAGCAATGTTTTAATTTCATTTGCTTATGAAAGATTCATTACTTGTTTATATTACATACCCAAAAATAATATAAACTAGTCGGAATTAACCCCTTCATATATATATATATATCTTCATATATATATATATATATATATGTGTGTTGTGCAGGATTGAAGTATCCAAAAGTAATGGATTATTATTACGGAACTATCCATCAAAATTTATGTAGTAAAATATTCATCTAGGGATTGTAAAACTTTCTGAAATTTTTTGGGTCTAGTCCGATCGATCACACGTGCACACATTATTCGGAAATCGCAGACAATGAACTTTTAACGCCATTTTCATAGTAAAGATGTGGACGCCACAGTAAAAGATGCCGTGCGTATTTTGGTTAATGGAATTTAAATCAGTCACGCGTTTACAGCGTCGTGTTCGAACAGAATGTAATGTCTTTACTGGCTTGCCTAATATATTTATCAGGACTCCTACAAAATGAATTACACACACAATCAACAATGTTTTCTATCACGATATCTTAAGGATACTTGCCAGTTTGAGATACCAAAGTTCCCGTCTCCTTTTAAGTTCTTTCCCCCATTAGTGGATAGATTTTGATGTCAGAGTGTCGAAATTCCATTCTGTTCGAACACGTCGGTGTACACGCGTGACTGATTTAAACTCGGTTAACCAAAGTACGCACTGCATCTACAACTGTGGCGGCCACATCTTTATTAATGAAAATGGTGTAAAAAAATTTATCGTATGTAATTGCCGAATAAGGCGTGCATGTGCGGCCGATAGAACTAGAACCAAAAAATCTCGGAGAGTTTTCCAATACCTGGATGAACAGTTTATTACATTCTGATTAGTAGATTTGTAATAATAAACCATCATTTTTTGGACACTTTAAGCCTGGACACCCTGCATATTAACCCTAACACACATTTTCATACTGAGGTTATAGTGTACATTAGGATTATTTCCATTAACATAAATTATTTCTTCGACATACATGGATGAAAATTTAAATGTAAAAAAATATATAAAAAAATTATATGTTTTGCCCTTGAAATTTTCATTTTTTTATTTGGTATATTTTCCGAATTATTGAATACTGGTGATATTTTTCGTATTAGAAATGATAACGTTTAAATGTGAAATTCGAGAATGAAACTGGAAGCCCATGCTTCTTTCAATGACTAATACATTTTTTTTTACTACTTAAATACAAATAAGATGGAAAAAATCAATGAAAAACTGGCTACATTTAAGACAACAAACTTATTTCGAGATCTCTTGCTAATTTTTGCTTTAAGCAAACTGATACCAGTCTATGTATTTCCAATCTTTAATTTTTATCTCTTCCATTGAAAAATATTTATCAATAATTCCTACCCACTATATTACTTTCATAAATGATCCAGGAAAAAATGAATGACATAAACAAGTTTAACTCCTTCAAATCTAAATTTATGAATCCTTGTGCTATATTGACTTTAAGTTACATGTTTTTAAGTTCTACAAAAAATGGCTTCCTCATTTTTATTAAGTTTATAGTTTTTCCAGCATATATTATTCATAACTAAAAATAATTATCTTCAACCTTTTGCATAGCTTCATTTTTTTTTCAGTTTTTCTCAGGGTTTATTGAAAAAAAAAATTGAATTTCAAAGGAAAAAAAAGACTGCTACGAATTTTTGAAATCAAGACAAATAATCTTAGATTAAAGTAAATTTGTTTTTCTGGTATAAATACACAAGTGTTTTGCTGCACAAGATTTATAATCTCAAACTTAATAGAGTAAAATATGACAACTACTGCTGAAATAAAATTCAAGTGTCCTTTCAGTCACAGAAACCCTTCATTTTATAATCAATACGACCTTTCCATTGCATTGATTTTTATATCCTCTTCTCGAGCCTACAACTGCAATTGTTTACCGACCTCACGAGGAGCTTGTCCTTTTGTTTTATTCAGGACAAGTATCCCGTAGCGCAGGTCAGCAGAAAGAAACACGAAACGTGTTAGTCCCCTTTTGAGCGGAACTGACAGTTGTTCTTCTTCACTCTCAATGAGGCTTGAATACAGCACATTTAGAGGTTTGGCCTCATTGAACGTGATGAAGAGATGTCATGTAAAAGTGACACTCATATCCGGGCCTACCATTTATTTCTTTTATATAGAGGGCTTCAAATCGATGACATGGTTTCAGAATTATATGGCGGCAGTTCTTTTACTGATATGGTTTAAAATGGTTTTAATCCCAGGGTTGCAATTATACAGATGAATTTTTAATCCTAATGACTAATTATGAAACATAGCGTTGGTTTTAATTATGCAATGTAGTTAAGTAATTTCAAAATTAATGATTCTCTCTCTGCTTGATATGCTTTAGTGATTTATTATATGCTTTTGGAATTACTGATTTTTAATAGTGGATATTCTTTTTTAATTAAGCAAATTACAATCACTATTTCAGTGATTTTTTTCTGCATTATGTAATTGATGCAAAACTAGATTTACAGAAAATGATTTTAATGATGGACTTAATGATGTTGAATAATGGTTTTTGATGAGAGCAGGGGTGCAGCTGCAGCCATATCAGCCGTACCAATGATACGGCGTCCCCAAGCTACAAGGGCCAACAAGCATCACTACAGTCCCACTAGCAGTGCGACATAGCCTTTCTGTGATGACTATGTCGTTCCGGTTCCGCGTAAGCTAGAGGTGTGGGATTATCAAAATGATGAGACATAGTAGTTCTTAATACAACTTTTATTAAGAATAACTTATATTACTTAATTCTAATTTGACAACTATATTTAAAGTGAGAGTTAACACCCAATTAAACCTTGTATTTAAGTCAGATCACGCAACTAGATCCTTTATCTCAATTATAATTAATAATCCGATTCATCTAATTACTTATATCAAATATTACCTTTCGCAGATCTCCTTCCTTCACCTATAGAGAGATATTTATAATTCTCTTTATATACGACTTCTATTCTTTCCAAAACTATCGGACTGCTGACTCTTGATCTGCAAGATTCCACACTAAGCTATCTCTAAACTTGCCGCTCTATTGATCAGAATGATTCCACACTAAACTATCTCTAAGCTTGCCGCGCTATATCTTATCATCAAAACTTCTATCCTTTTAAAGTATATCTCATTTACATATTTGATCCGTTTCTCTTCTTGGTATTGGGTTGGAAAAGTTTTGCCATTAATCGTGGCCGTCAAAGAACATAGGAGTTATGTTAGCAGAAGGACGCGAGAGACGTCACAGCAGGGCTCTTATACCTAAAACGGGCCCCGAAGGTATTTTGATACGGGGCCCACTCTAAACTAGCTACACCTGTAGACGACAGCAATATATTCAATTGTAACTATAGTTTTTTAACATTTGCATTTCTTTACAACAGGATATTGAAGGTCAATTCGATTGAACAGGATATTTTATCATCCCATATGTTTTATTAAAATGTATTACAAGCACGCAAGTGGCACACATTCATTTTTAATTTTCTACTCTCTCATTTTCCAATTCTTCCGTTTAGTAATTGTTATTGGAGAAATATTTATTTGCTTGTGCCTGCTATATGCATTGCAAATATAATTTACGTTATTGGTATTTACTTATATTACACACAAACACACACACTTGTATGTATGTATATATACATTATAGTACGTAAAACTCTTAAGGAGTTATATAAATAATGATGCTATTCTGAAAAAAACAAAATAGGCTGATCGACTGAAATTTTCTCTACAGAGGCACAATGTTCCACTTAAGGGTTCATGAAAGCACAGTACCTTTAGGCACAGGCAGTGAGGAATGATAACAAATTGAACTTCTTAGTAATAGATAGATAGCTGTCCTATACATACATACATACATACACACACACATATATATATATATATATATATATATACAGATAGCTATAGAACCTAAGTATAACTATTCAAGATACAAAATATTAGGCACAGTAGTAAAATAACAATTTCCTGGACTTAGGAACCAGGATTGCAGGTTTAAACAAGTTTTACCTTCCCCTGTAATTTGTCTATACAAAGGGCAAGAAGAAAGGAAAGAATAATATTAGGAGAAATATATATATGTGTATATATATATATATGAAAGATATTTGTATAACATATCAAAAACCAGAAATAATGGATA
The DNA here is from genome assembly GCA_019973955.1 of Trichonephila inaurata madagascariensis. Classification (NCBI taxonomy): domain Eukaryota; kingdom Metazoa; phylum Arthropoda; class Arachnida; order Araneae; family Nephilidae; genus Trichonephila; species Trichonephila inaurata. Next base: position 4,289 of record BMAV01022792.1, read on the forward strand.
TTGAACATAACAAGAAATAACGTAATAAAAATATAAAAGCTAAACATGAAGTTCGAATTTACAGAAAAATATAAAAAAGGAATTATAAAAAAGAACCTAGCGAGTCAGAAAAAAATTTCCGACTTAGGACCGAAAAAGAGGGGTTAAACTAGTTTGAAAGCGCCAACCTTCCCCCTTTGCAACTCGGTAGGAAAAACCAAATGAAATAAATAAAAATTCATAGTATATAAAAACTCACAGAAAGTATGATAAAACCATTGACAACTATTCTGCAACAAATTCTCCCCAAATTCTTAAAGCAGAAAAATTCCAAAACAAGTATTTTTCAAAAAAGAATTTAACAAAATTTTCTTACTCACAGATCTTTTTCCAAGAGAATCAAGAGTCTTGAAATTAATGAAAAGCAACTATCCACCAAGTTAAAAAACCTGCATATATATATATATATATATATATATGCGTAATGGTTTCGTGCAACTGTTTGTTCATGCTCAATTTCAAATTATCCCTTACAAAGTTTAAGAAGGTTTGATAAAGCTAACAATTATATATCACTTTGTACTTTCACAATAATTATCAGTAAGACATGAGAAGTGATGGCTTTGAATGTATTTTGTTTTATAGTTGTAACATTGAAGTGAATATGTTTCTTGATGAAATAAATCAGCAGCTCTCTTCATCTTAATCGATCTCAGTTTAATGGTATTTTTTAAATATTAAAAAAAATTGTATAGCTTTCTATTGGTTTCTACTTTGTTTCTAAAGAGCATTTTAAACAAGTAACTAAGCGATATCTTCATAAAAAAAAACAATGTGCAAATACTGAGAGAAAAAAAAAACAGTAATAGTTTATGCCGAGCACTTATACTTATTTAAAAATATCATTAACGTTACCATTCCTTTTTACAAAACAAAGGCAGCTTTTCTTTCGAATTACTAAGGTAAAATGTTTCTTCTCTTTTTGATCATTCAATATTTAATTATTCAATTTATCTAATTTTGTTAATGTTTCGAAGGATGGAAACATTATTTCATTAAAAGTATGCGAATGTGCATACATCTCGGCCCTAAAAAGACATAAAAAGTTTGCTAGAAGACATATTTTTATTTACCTTCAGATTGCATGTGTCGTAATGTAATTACGAAGAAGCTTTATAAGCTTATTTAAAGATTTTATTTAATAATAACGTTTGGAAATGAGATTGAAGTAAAAGAAATTTGAAATTACTCTTAAAAGCAGATTAAATACACATAGGGAACGTTAAATAATTTAATTTATGATAATTACGATGTATCATGCTTTTGTCTAATTATATAGGAACATGAATACTTTTTAAAACTTCGTTTTATTTAAATGGTAAATCTACAGCTACATTTTTAAAAATCTTTGTTAATAAACTTTAAATTATACATCCAATGTGAATATTCTTCGTTATTCAATTATTTTAGTTTCTATTACTGACCATTTGTCGCATTAAATTCTTTTGACTGTCTATTTCTGCTCCACTTACAGGTTTTATAATCATAGCCAATACGCCTCGTAATTCTGAACAGACTTTAAAAGACGAGGTCGTTGTATGAACTGGCATCCTATTATCCACGTTTGTAATTGTCCTTCGGTTGTCTTTCAATCATATCGGGTATGAACGGACAAATATATCGCGGTGTTGATTGGCTGATTTGAATTAATACTGATCTAGAATTACACAAGGTTTATTGCCAATAGATCTTGCAACAATTGACCGGGCCGATATCTAAACTGGTATCTCATTCGTCAAATTTCTATTCCAAGCTGCCTCAGGAGAGACCTTCTATTTGAGACTCCATTCAATGAAATATACTGTAGTCGCAGTTATAACGAACAATGGTCTTTGTTAGAATAAGATTCAAACCCACAATTCACAGTTCCATTATCGTCAACGAATGAGTTCATGGCGTAAGCTATGAAACAACGCATTGCATTGTAGCTTCATGGCAAATGTCGTGCTGAAATTAATATTGAAGGATTACATATAAGAATAGAGTGTAATTTTTATTAACCACCTTCGAAGATATGAAGATTGAAAAAACCTTTAACTTACATTCAATGCCAAGACACATGAACTAAATAAATTAGATAGAATCTTCCAAAATTTCATTTACCATTTTATTTGAATAATTTACCAATCTTATAAAATAGGGAGGTTTTTTTTTGCATTTTCATTCATTCCAAGCAATGATCTACACCAGTGATTCCCACAGTGGTCCATATAGACCCCAGGAGTGTATGGCAACTGCAAGGGGTCCACACCAGCGAAAACATAATTTGGGGTCCATGAGATGTAAATGGGGATCTATATAATAGTGGCTCTCATTAAAGCAGATCATGACATTAATCTTTCAAAAAAAGAATTTGATCTAGTGGAAATAAGATTTCTTACTAATTTAACTGATTTATTTACTAGTAACTATATATTATTAGTGTGAGGTTAATTTGTGGCTACTATGTGACAACATAAATTTTACTACGACAAAGACAAATTCAGCATTCCTTTCCAGAATTAAATTAAATATAATATTGGATGTCGTGAATTTTCTAAATTTGTCACTATCAATTTATCAAATCAATTTATCCTTCTTTCAACGTTTAAATGCCCTTTAGTCAAATTTTGAAACTAGGTGTTTGAGGTTGTGATTTCTTTATAGTAATACCACAATAGACAATGAATTCATATAGTCACATAGAAAAAAAAACTATCTTATTACAATAGGAAATAATCAGAAAAGGTTCTAGCGATCTTAAAATAAAGTTTAGAAACATATGTCAGCAATTTTGTCTTTAAAAAGACATACCTGTTATTTTTTGTGATATATGGAATATCGTAAGAAAGTTTTTAATTGCTTTTCTTAGTGAGAGAAAGTTTCAGTGAGTTTGCCAATTTCAAAAACAAAAGAAAAATGGTAGGGACTGGACACTACTAACAAAGGAGATTTAGGGTTAAACCTGACTAGATTGATATTAAATATTGAATACTTGTTATTGTGAAGCACCAAATTCATCCCTCTCATTAAAAACATTTGTTTGTTGTTCAGTTATTTTATTTTACAGTTGTTTTATGTTAAAAATTAATTTAATTTAATTTAATTCATTAACATGTGTTTCTTAAGTTTTAAACGCTATACTTCATTACCGTTAGAAATTTAATTCTTTTAAAATAAATAGTAGTACCAGCTGTCAAAAAGACATTTAATTTGATACTTTTGCCAAAATTCAATATTAATTAAGTAGAGGTCTACCCGCGCGAAAGCGAAAAACATAGCAAGGGGTCTATGAGACAAAAAAGTTTGGGAACCTCTGATCTACAGTAATAAAGTAAATAATGTGCATGAATGTGTGTGCATGTAATATAGCAGAAAAACAAAAAATCTCCAAAGGTAGGAAATTTGGAACACTGATATTATAATGATACTTTTTGACTCCTAGAAAAGAGTTTTTTAATATTCGTTTTAGATTTTTTCTAAAATTTAATTTTGAACCTATTCTTCAAAGATCTACGATATAACGCCATATTACTTCATATGCTTATCTATGAGTGCAAAAATTATACTTTATGGCGTTTTTTGAAAATCATTTAATGTTTTAATCATTGTTACATTTAAAATTAAATTTATTTTTTATAATTAAAAATGTTTCTATTATAAGTCCTCGTATAAAAAGTATCATCACAACAGTTGCATTTAAGTTTTGACGACTCTGTTACTATTTACAGTTTTAACTTTACACTTTTGTTGTGATTCGATCAAAATCAAGCATGTCTCATCTGTTTCACGTATATTTTTTTTGAATTTGCTTATTGTCGTAATTTATTTTTCAGCTTCTTCAAAGTGAATGGATTCGCATTATTTGTTTTAGGTAGTTTTGGGACACCCTGTATAAATGTATGTTGAAAAGTGTTCATTTGTTAAGTCTCAAAGAGTTTCAATAATTACCTTATTTAAGAGGAAGTTCGAAACCTCTTTCTCTGTATATATACTGATAATATTAAATTGGCTGTTTTTGATGTACCTTTTTTCAAAATCTGTTACATTTACATGCTTGACATTTTTGTACAATTAAAGTACACCTTTCTCATTATACTGAAAGGAGCTTTTAGCTAATTTTGAAGTTTTTAATAATTTATGAAATTTTTTATCAAATATTGTGAAATTTGATCCTTTTTTTACATAAACAATTCGTAAAAAATAAATTTTTGAGTTTTTTTTACAAAAAGTTCATTTTAGTATATATTAATCATCATTATAAATATATCATAAAAAATTTACATACCTGTGAACAGAAGTTTCTCAGAAAAAGTACATCGAACATCAAAATTTACATTTTGAGATAAATTGATTTTAATGTATCCAGTGAGACTTCTAATCGGCTAGGAAATATACAAATAAAAGGCTCAATTTACAATTAAAGATACATGTTTTGGTTTATATCAGACATTTAACATTTAAGCAAAAACGAAGTACTTTATTTACATTTTTCGCCAATTCAGTTTCAACTATTATTTAAAAATTGTTTTTAAGGGTTTCTAATTACTCTTAGAGGTTAAAGTAGGGTACTTTTTGGAAGGTTAAAATCTATGCAATTTGAAAATTTAAAAATCTCAAATCGTCAAAAAAATAAGATTTTAGCTTTCCAACACATCTTAAAACGTTTTATAAAGAACTATTTAATTTCGTTTTAATGTAATTACGAAACAAATAAAGATATAAATGAAATAGAATATTTTAAATTCCTTCTTAAAATTACATTGCTTGTACATTTCCGAGATTTCGCAGTGTGTTTGTACTATTTAATTCTTTTTAATATTAAAAGGAATGTGATGTTCTCTTTATATATACTCTCGTGTTTCTAATTTGGTGCATAAAAATGTTGGAATTTTTGAAGTTTGTAAATTTACGAGTCCCGCACAATGTGCATTTTTATCATTTTTAAAAAGATTGAATTTAAAAATGTCTCTTTACTGCTTTTATATAAACATGCTTAATTCACATTTTAAAGTACAATCAAATCCTTTTTACATATGCCACTGTTACTTAGCCTTAATTTTGTTAGAATTTTCACTTATTCAAATAAAAGTCTTATCTTTTGAAAATTCTTGTTAGTTGTGGTTAAATTTTTCTTCAAACTAAATTTTTTTCGGAACCTTGAACTTACTGTTTTTGTTGTTTTAGTTTCTAATTCAATTTGAAATGAAATTTTAAGCATTCCATGCAATTTATATTGTTTGTTTTCTTTCTCTGATTCAATTCAAACAAGCACCACAGAAAAACCTTTATTCAAATTAGTAGCGAACTCATAAACTATGCAAAAATAGAATTTAAAATAGAAGAGATTAATAAAAAAATAAATAACTACTAGTTTAATTTTCTGGGCTACTTGAATGTAAATTTAGGAATAGATTTTGCTTCATATATGGAGATAGAAATTATATTAATGCAGTGCTTCAAAAATTGAATGCAATAATAATAGACTTTGGCGCTAAAATTAAAATACGACCTTATTTATAAACCATACAAATTATCAAGACAAGTGACGGGGCTATATCGCGCCTTCTAACAATTCCTCTTGGGGAATCTTTGGGGCCTTCAATCCAACCTTCTCAGGAAGAAAACGTGATATGCAGATTAGGGAATATATATATATATATATATGGGATCTTTAGCGTTCGCAAAAGTGTCATACAGAAGCTGAATAGGAGTCATAGAAGTCGGAGAGTCATATAGGAGAAAGATAAGAGTCATATAGAAGACGGTTAGAAGCTGGATAAAGTCGGATTTATAATATATATGGAAGATTAATATTAAAAGAATAGAATGTGTGTGTGTGCAAGAGGAAGACATAAAGCTCGGGTGCTGATCACCGTGTGATATGGGTAAGAATATTAATTATTAAAGTTTAATTATGGAACAGACCCAAACTTGTTAAGGAATCTACTATAGATAAAAATTTGGAGGTTAATTTCTTATAAAGATAGTAGGATTACAGGCGCTATCTTAACTTAGAATTGATAATTACGTAGTATCAATCCTGATATGATTCCTCTAATAAGACTTGTGTTGCAATGATTAATATATATTGAGACATAATAAATTAGATTTATAATGGAGAGTTCGAGTGGTCAATGATTTATTCCTACAAATCTAGGTCACATGGACGAAGAGGTAATACCCCAGGGAAGGGGGTATCACAAAGTTTAAATTTTGTATGTGTTGCTTTTAAGTAATAAATATTTTAAGTAAGCTACTGTAAAGCAATAGGATAAGTATTATGTTAGGTTTCATTTCTGTTTTTTTTTAAATTAGAACTGATTGTAAAATAATTTTTAATTAAATTAGATATTTATTTCTTCAATCATCCATTTTTAAAGTCTAATCATGCATTTACATCACTCTACTTTTTTAGAAGCCGATTTTCTCCCGTGACTACTTTAAAGATAAAATATAGATCTCAGCTAAATATAGAGGTGGGGTGGGGGGTAGTCTCAAAATCTAATATTAAACCTTTCTTTGAAAAACTTTGATGTGCTAGACATGCCCATTGATGTCAATAGTAATTATTAAACTTGTTCTTGATTTAGTATTAACAAATTAATTATCAAATATATTTTGAAGTACTGATACAGTTATAATTATATTAAGTATTATCTTTTATTGTGTCAGAATGTTATATATTTTGTTTTGTTTCCTTTTAGTAAATTAATAATTTTTAATTTTTTTTTTTTTTATTTTTGACTTTTTGATATGCTTGCGTCCCCCTTGCAGGTTTATCACGTCCCCTAGAGGTTGTGCCCTGTAGTATGAGAAGCGTTGTAGTAATGTAAGAATTAATTATACAGAGTGGAGCAAATAAAAATGACCCGGAAAACCGAGTTTAAGGTTCGTCCGGGCTGCTTTAATTTTTTTTGCCCCATCCTGTATAATATTCTACCACACTAACAACGAAATGCTCATAGCTTAAGTAAACAATATAGAAAATTTCATTTTTAATATCTATCACATTTTTATTAATTAAACCTTCTTAAGAAGCAATGCAAACGTCAAAATGATAAGGAATACTCTTTTTATTATACTTTTGCAAGCGCATATACAAAATACGTTGAGAAGTTAATGAATTAGGGGCTTCAGAATCTGAGCCTCTATTTCAAAAACACCAGTCAAGATTTCGTGATCATTGCCATTTGGCCAGTGATCACGAGTCACTGGATTTCACAGTAAAATTATCAACAAACTTAGTTAATTAACTATGTTGATACAGAAAATTATAACCATCCAATATCATCATCACTTAAGTCCTTTTAATGACCTTGTCTGATAAAACATTATCTAAATTGTGTGTGTGTGTGCCTAAAAGGGATCTCATATATTATTTTTTTTTATTTAAAACCACCATTACATTTAGTTTCTTCAGACTTAATATTTCTAACAGCAGACAAATAATTTTACGAATCAAATGGTTTCATACTTATTCATTTTTGCATGAGTTTTAGTTATCTTTGTTTTTGATATTCATATGTCTATATTGAAACTTTTTTTTTCGAATACGAGATTTCTTCACTTTCTCTTATTTCGTTTTAAAATGGTATATACAGTGAAAATGTTTTTTAACAAATAAGTATTCAGTACTGCATTATGAAATGGGTTGTCCACTCGTTTCGAAAAAGAAAAAAAAACTATTAAACAGAGTATTTCTGTGTGTTTTACAGGAATAATAAATATAAATGAAACTATATGTTATATCGTCATGGAGTTATATATGTAATGTAAAACACTTTTCTATATGAAAAGGCGTAAAATGAAATAAATGAATGTACATATTACACCGTCAGGAATTTATAAGGGATTCCAGACTTTTCTATCTGCAAATGCATTTAGAGCAGCGTTTCTCAAACTGTGGGGCGCGAGCATATTGAAAAGTCAAAAACAAAATGTTATTTAAAAAAATTATCAATTTATGGAAAGTAAGCAAACAAAATACGTTCTGACATGATAAAAAAGTAAAACACACATTTACACTGATATATTGCACTTATAATTGTATCAGTGCTACACAATGTATTTTATAATTAATTTAGCAATACTAAGTTAAGAAAATGTTTAATAACTACCAGTGACTCCATCGGAACCTCACATATAAAATTATATACAAAAATTATCACTTATCTTGATAATCTGTACGGTTTAAAATTAAACTGTGAATTGCCGATTAAAAGTTACGCGATTCGCTTCCAAATGCCAACTGTTTTCCACGTAGGCGCGTATGTAATGTATTGGGGTGGAGGAAGGAATAAAAAGCAAATAGTCTGAAATAAGTAAATCCTTTGCAAACATTGTCAAGATCCTTTTATTGGATTCCAAAGCCTTCGGAATAATTTTACGGATATCAGTGCACAGAAAAGATCGTACTTCGGAAAGACGTATATATACGTGCGGGGAAATTAATGCTTTGCGAGCTAGACGTTTATACACGCCTGTAGCCCTTAAAAGGTTAAAGTCGTATCGTAGTTTTAGCATCAAAGTATAGTATTATTAAGTTCAATACATTGCTATTGTATGAGGGGGGGAGTGCGATGAAAATTATGATTGAATATTGGGTCGCGAATATTGAAACTTTGAGAAGCACTGATTTATAGTCTTTTTCAGATTCTTTGACGTTTAGCCGCGACAGTTTTATATACTAAAAAAGGGAGTAAAATATGTATTTTAGAAACCTTATTTTTACCCAAACTAAACTTATACAATAATCTTAAATGAGAAAACAATGCTTTAAATTCTAGAAAACTGCCTATTGAAAATGCATTTTATTTATAAAAATCAAATTTATATATTATACAAAGCCATTAAATGATAATACAATGTCTTAAAATGACAGCATAATCTATTTAAAGTAATATAATTTATACAGAAAGCATTTCCAAATACGTAGAATAAGAGAACAAAAGAAAAAAAAATTCTTCAAGACTCTTGAGCGATAATTGATTAAAACAATTTTTATTTTTAAGTTAATAGATGACAAGAATGTTTAAAAATTAGGGATTCAAAATTAAACAAACTTAAGAAGAAAAAATATTTCATCAATTAAAAATGGTTTTAATTAAGCGTTTAAAATTAAGTGACTACATAACTTTTCAAGCAGAAAGTAAAATAAAAATTATTTACGGGTATTATTTATCGAATATTCTCGAGAAATTGATATTTTGAATTCAAAGACACTTGCGCAGAAAAATACATATACGGTAATTAACTAAGTATGTGTTCTTAAATTAATAAATGAGATTTTCAGAATTATTAAAAGTAATTTTTGAGTCTTGTCTTACTTGATAGTCAATAACTTTAAAACAAAGAAATTTCTTGGAATAAACTGTCTGATTTTTATCTTTTTTAGATTAATATTAATTTCGTTCTTAGTTAATGTTCAACTGTATGAAGTAATAGAAAATTACGCACTCAATTATTATCAGTGTATGAAGTAACATAGATGAATTTGTTTTACTTTTAGAGACGAGAAAATACTTCATGCTGTTTAACAGTCTAATTTTAATTAATTACCAGAATGTCGATCTTAAATTTAATCTCCTGTAGCAAATATCTATAAAATGATTTTTCAAGAAAATGTACCATGATCATAATTGTGGCATTTTCCCCCCTAAAAATTTGTTACCTAACTATTTCGAATTAGTAAATGTGAAACTTCGAGAAAAAGATGTTATATATTTACGAGAAAATTAATTATTGGAATGCATTTTGATTTCTTAAACAAAGAATTTATTGAAGTGATATCAATATGAAGTTTTATAGTATCTATACATATAAATAAAAAATGAAGTGTCTGTTTGTAATTTGAAATTAACAGCTTTTTACTAAATGCATTTTAAAGTATATACAGTACTTTCATCAAAAAATAAAATTTAAAATTTTTGTCTGTCTGTCTGTCTGTTTACTCCGTTTAATCTCTGAAATGGCTGGACCAATTTTGACGAAACTTTCAATGGCAGATAGCTAATGTTATAAGGAGTATCTTAGGTAACTTTTATTTAAGAAAAATAATTAGGGTTCCGCGAAAAAATAAAATTAAAACCAATGGAATAGTGAACAATATCCGATTCAAATACAGATTATTTTTATTCAATAGAGATTATTTTATTTGGCGAGTTTCATGTCTCAATGATTTCTAACAGTTATATCAAACATTTGTTTGATTAGGTAGCTGCCACTCGCGAAATTTCCTGATTATGTCCTTTGATCTTACTGATTTTACAGTCCTGACCCCATTGGCAGTGTCAAAGATCATGCGTCCATCTCACCCCTTGCTCAACAAAAAACAAAGAAAAACAAAAGAAAACCCAAAAGAAACCTTGATTCATAAAGTAGAAGAATAACTTTATACTTATAGCATAGGTATTTCTTTACGTGGAATATATAATTATTAAATTTTCGTAAACTCTGCGAATTGAATAAACACTTTTTCGTTAAATTCTACGAGAACGAAGTCGCGGGTAACAGCTCTTTAACATAAAATAAATGCATCAGAAAGTAATATTAATGTATTACACATCAAGATACAAATTATTTACACTATTCTAAGCGTTTATTACACAAAATGTATAACAATGTGTTACTTTTGCAGAGCAGAAGGAAGGTGTTTCCAAAAATCGACCCATCAGACAGTTAAGGAGCATTATAAACAAAATAAAAAAAATCTTTTTTATCAGCTATTATATCTACAGACTTAAAATCTAGCAAACATGGCTTTTGTTCAGCTGAGATATACAAGAAGCCTTTTTTTTTGTTCTTAATTTACAATTCACGTAAAATTAACTCATTAAAAACTTCTTTATCTTTCAGTCTGTTTTGCTTAGTTTTTCAATTCACCCGTGCGTAGAACAGGTATACCAGTTATATATATAGTTCTGAAATAAAAATATTTCCTTACTGCAATAAAATATTCGAATTTGAGAGAATTTAGAGATTCTTATTTCCTTAAGAAATCACGTTGAACACATATACATCATAACACAGCTGTCTCCAGATAATAAAAAAATAGAGAGGGACAACTCGTTTAAAATGGGCTTAACAATAATAGAGTCTTTGTTGAAAGAGTGGCGTTTGCCGAAATAAATATTTGCACAGTATTAAGAACAGTAAGCAGATGTGTATCTTAAAAAAGAATATGGAATCCCATGGAATCAGTGATCAGTTTATTTTTAATATTGTAATTAATCATGACAAGCATATCTGTTAATGCTCAACTCACAATTTTGAAGATGGGGGATTACGACGTCTTCGGAGATCATGTGCCCTATTGAACAAATTATTTTTCAGTGGTCAAGTATTACTGTCCATCATACTCATCGCAGGTACTTCCTTTCTCAGTGCACTTCTTTGTTTCGTTTCTAATGTGTTATTCGGCTGGTATTAAAAGATACAAGATAAAACATGCTTTGTGTTTCATGGTACTTTAATAAAAGGAGCCTACTGGTTAATATATGCAGTTTACACAGGACGGAGCATGGGAACTTCTTGCATTGAAAATGCAATAAAACACACACCCCATGCTTCATTCGAATTTATTGTTATTATCCGCCTACCACACAATCTTCTAACTTTGAATTTACACAGTTTTAAACACAATGTCTGTTAAGGTATCCGACTACGTTCGGAACCGAGATTTTGCAAAAGCGTATAAATGGGTAATACTTATGATATTTAGTGTCACTTAGATTAGAAAATGTATATAAAATTGTTTTAAGAATAATATTACAGTAAAAAATTATTTAAGTACAATATTTTGATAAAAAATGAACATAGAATGACTCAAAATATTTTCCTTTTGGGAAAAATGCTTCTATTATAAGAATATTTTGCCTGTATATCGCTCAGACATCTGTGCAGAGGCTCAACTAGAATTTTTGAAATATATAACTTAAAAGTGGGTGTATACATGTTTTACGACAATAGAGGGGAGAAATTTTAAGAAAAAAAACGCCGATAACTATTTAATTTGATGGTAACTGAAAATAATGTGAATTTTTCAAAAATCATAGTTGAGCCTCTGTACAGAAGTCTGAGCTATATACAGGCATAATATTATTATAATAGAAGTATTTTTCACAAAAGGAAAACATTTTGAAAACGGTTATTCTTTCATTTTTTGCCGAAATATTGTACTTAAATAAAAAGAATTTTCTCAAAATGTCATTAAAACAATATTATACATGTATTTTTATCTAAGTGACACTAAATATCTTGAAAATAACCCACAGCAGCTCTTCCACCGATCGCCTCCCCTCCTTACGAGCATCAGTGCAACATGTTCACAAAGCAGGACATTCTCGCGCCCCACCCTGTTTTGCTATTTTCTAGTGGTTTTATATAAAACAAATCATACTGGCTTTTTATCGTCACCTATACGAATGAATTTGTTAAATTTGAAAATGGGAAAAAAATCGGATTATAAACCAGAAACTTCATAAATTTTTTTCTTATTACAAACCAGTATATTAAATACCTTGGTTACTTTTAAATACTATTAATATTTGCATAAGTAATTGAAATAAATTTGTTGAAATAAATGGAAATAAATGAACTTGTTCCATGTGATAAATATTGTCTCATATGAATTCACAACATGGTGAAATAATTTGGTAAGAGGAACATATTAAACAATTTTATTTTTTGTTCTGTTTGGAAACTAACATATGTAAGAACGACTTACAACTATACTACTATCAGTGGTGAAACGTACACCCATGCAAACATCACATCGCGGAGAGAGGGAAGAAATGATTCTACGAAGTCCAAATCAGGATGTTATGTTTTTGCAATTCTTTGCAAGATCCTGCTTGGGGCTCCAAACCTGACTTTACAGGGGGCCCTAATATTCACCATTACGTTACTGACTACAAAACAGAGTACATTTAACGTTTGGCTGTTAACGTTCAGAAGTAAATAATAATGAAACTATGTACATCTAGTGTTCCAAACGTTTTTTTTCTGCTTAGGGATCCCGGTACCTAACTTGTATGTGTATTCCAACATACCGCTAAGTAATACGTCTACTATTTCTGCATCTAACTTCAACTTTAAGGTTAATTACTGAACAGAAAAATAAAAGTAAACCTATCGATTAAATATAAATATTAGTGAAAGTAATAGTTTTCTAACATTTTATTTTTTTGGAGGTTTTTTAGTTGCCCTATTGTTCCGTCCAGATATTGCTATTGTTTTTAGCTTCTTTTGGAAACATAGTTCACTAAAAGAATAAATTTCAAGAAACAGACATAACTTCAAAATTTCTCCATATCGATATCGCTTACTTACTATAAAATGAAATAATTAATATCTCAGACTGACATGCTCTTTTTCTAAATTAGATTGTACCTAAATAAAGATTTATTATTCTAGAAATATCTGTGAACATAGATTTTTTTTTTGTTTAAATAAAGGATGTTCTAGAATATATGAGTATTTCGTAACCAGAAATTACAGGAATGCTTATGGCATGAAATCATTTTATTATAATTAAATTATTTTATTCGTATTATTATATTATTTTTAAAAGGAGCCATTTAGCTCATATTAATGTCCTCCTAAGTATCTTTATTTTCCCTAAAATCTTTTCAAAGCTCTTACGACCTATGGAGCTCCATATGAATGTCGGTTGGAAACGAATATATGAATCAAAATATTTGTAAATCGTCTTTAAGGTATCCGACTACTTGTGACAACTTTTTTTTTGAAAAAATAGAAATATGGAAATTTTTTTGTGATTTTTAGATTTATTTAGTATATTTTAAGGAAAAATCCGAAAATTAAAAGCAGAAAAAAAAATTATTATTATTAAAATGGGAAAAAGCTGGTAAAAATGTACAAAAAATTACACAAACGGGGCCCTCTCTGTACAACATTTTTATGGGGATATTCTCATTTTTTCAATTTTGATGTGTTACTTTAGTATTCATGTTTGAAATGACCTTCAAGATAAGAGATATTTTAATTTTTACAAAAACTAGAGTACCTTATCTTAGTGATTATATGAAATTGCTTAAAAAGACAGTGATTATATTAACATAAAGGACTGTACATTTTGAAATAAAACAGTGTTTGATAAATCTGAAAGTCAAAACATTTCTACTGTTATACAGAACATACACAAATAATTTAAGCAAATTATTTTCAAAACTGTTACAGAAATCACTGTCCCCGTTTGAGTTTTTCGAAAAAAAACACATTTCGAGTAAAACGCATTTTAAAGTTTGACATCTTGTGTAAAAAGTTATGGTATCTGCTTTTACTAAAACACTTGCAGTTTTTGTTCTATTGAATGGAAAATAAAAACCTTTGTATTTTTATAAAGCTAATAAGATGGCCTATAAATTAAAATCATAAACAAAATTTGTCAATTTTTGAAAAAAATCGTGATTTTAGGGTAGTTGGATACCTTAAAGTAATTTATAAAATATTACATTAAATACCTTGTAAAAGCGTGCATTGATGCATACGAGTATATGTGTGTTGAAAAAGCAGTATTACATATGCACATTAATTATTTAACAGCACAGTAATAATTATATGCAGTATTATACACAACAGAATAATTATTATTATTTATTTGTCTCTTTTTTAATAACATTGCACTCAAAATACGAATGGGCTGCAGAGTGAAATATCTTATTATTTTGAAAACGTGGTCAAGTAGCAAGAATGATAAATTTTTTACGTAAATATATTGCTCAACCCCTTATTTTCTCTCTCTTACATGCGGTATTATGTGAACACCTCACAGCTTAGATGAAGAAAACTGTATAGTTCTATTTTTATTTCACACAACGATTTTGTAAAATTCGTATATAATCTTATGTATATTCGTATATTTATCTTAAAAACAGCAGGTTAAAATGAAATTTAAACCTGATTAAATTTAATGTTAGAAAATGAAACAAAGAAAAATATTGAGAAATAAATCAGTTTTATCTCTTTTATCTTTTATTTTAAATAGCTACGAGTATTCCTCAATATATATTTTTTATGACGAAGTATGAGAGATCTGCATTGCAAAATCTTAAATATTAAAAAAAAATATTTATCAGAATAATTTTTTGATTTGTTAAACTATGCTTAACTTCCTAGTGACTTGACATGATCGATAATACAATACAATAAAATTACCATTACTATACGAGTTGTGTCTGTGGAAATGATGTACCGTTTCGTTCAACCCTTAATTACAGCAGTAGTATTGCAATTCAACTCTTTCGCACACGTATCTCTGGTTGATTGTCAATCCAGTGACACCATTACAGTCGAATTGTGTTGTTTTTACAAGTGTTAATGATCATTCAAAATGTGTGTGTGTGTGTTTAAGACGATTGTTACTTCCTTTGCCTGTTAAGTGCTTTCCGCAATCTGTATTTTGAACATAAGGAATGTTAAGCCAGTTGATATTCACCTTCAACTTGTGGCGGTTTATGGTGAACATATAATAACGAACGGGTGAGGAAATGGGTTCGACAATTCAATGATGGCTGAACCTATGTTCATGCCGAAGCACTGAGAGTTGGCTTTTTGTTGTTACTGATAGCTTAGTTAAAAAAGTGAATGAGATAATTCTTGAAAACAGACGGTTGCTTTGTGCAATGTTTTTACAAATTTCAAACACTATTCACTAGAGTCATCTTTTTTTAAAGAGAGTACTTACAAGTTAGCTTCTAGATATGAAAAAAATGTGTGTGAACAATGGTAGTGTCAATGTAGAAAAATTATGTCCAACCTGCTTTTGCACGTAAAAATAAATTTTGTTTTGAAAAAAGATTTTTTCTGCAATTTTTTTCAAAACGGTACTCAGTTTCTGGACACATCTCGTTTATTAAATTCACACTATAAATTAATATAGTAATTAGATTTTAATATTATTGCTGTTGATATTTCATTGCATTACATATTAGTCTGATCATAGAGACCATGGATTCGAAATTGAAATTGTACAACGTGAAGAATAATGTATCCAAATAGATTAGAGAAGAAAGTCTTATTCACTTCAAAGAATATAGTTTTAGATTTTAATTTATATAAAAATATTTTTATCAAACAAAACACAAATAATTTAGATTTGAATGATCTGTACTACATTCACATTGAACTCTAAATATGTATTTAGAAATAGAAATAAGTAATTTGGATCCTTAATATATTTTCATTTTAGATTAAGGTATCCGACTACGTTCGCACCGTGATTTTAAAACAGTGTATAAGTGGATAATTTTCATGATATTTAGTGTTACTTAGATTAGAATACATGTATAAAATTATTTTAAGGACATTTTGACAAAAAAAATATTTAAATACAATATTTCGGCAAAAAATTAACTTTGAATAGTCTTTTTTCAAAATGTTCTTCTTTTGTGAAAAATGCTTCTATTATAATAATATTTTGCCTGTATATAGCTCATACCTCTATACAGAGGCTCAACTATGACTTTTGAACAATTCACATTATTTTCAGAGTTACAACCCATTGAAATAATTGTCGGCGTTTTTTTCTTAAAATTTCTCCCCTCTGTTGAAGTAAAACATGGATAAACCCACTTCTAAGTTATATAGTTCACAAATTCTAGTTGAGCCTCTATACAGAGGCCTGAACTATATACATGCAAAATATGTTTATAATAGAAGCATTTTTCGCAAAAGGAGAATATTTTGAAAATGGGTCATTCTATGTTCATTTTTTGTCAAAATATCGTACTTAAATAATTTTTTACTTTAATACTATTCTTAAAACAATTTTATATACATTTTCTAATCTAAGTGACACTAAATATCATAAATATTATCCATTTATACGATTTTGCAAAATCATGGTTCCGAACGTAGTCGGATACCTTAAATCAGCAAGAGAATTACGGCCACAATATCATTTCCCCAGCTAAGCAAATGAACCTAAAGGCTGTTTGAAATCAACAATTTAGACTCTACTTAACAGTTGCATTGGCGAACACAGACGCTATAAATTTTGCTCTCGTTTCTTTTTACTTTATGTCTGTCTCAAAGAACGAATTTTATTTGCAATAAACTTTTATGTAAGTGAGACTCTGCTTCTATAGAGCAAAGGTGAAGAAATAGTGTTTTTTATTGAAAAGCTGGAATGTGATTCGTTATGAACACTAGCAATGAATTGAAAACTTTTCTATTAAGAGTCCTTTAACATAGTGGTAATTGGAGTGTAAAATAAGATAAACTAAATTATAAATGCATTTTATAATCTTATAGTTAAAATATTCTTTAAGACAATATTCATTGAATGCATTAGCAGTAGTCAAATAATTATTGATTTCACGGTCAATTTACACCTCTAGAAGAGGCACAATATGTAAATTTAAGGTATAAGACTACCCTAAAATCATCATTTTTTTTCAAAAATTGACAAAAACATTTTATGATTCTATTTTATACATCTCCTTTAAGCTTAACAAAAATACCAAGCTTTTTGTTTTCCATTCACTAACAAAAAATAAACCACTAGTGTTTTAATAAAAGAAGATGCCATAACTTTACACAAGTTGTCAAATTTTAAAATGCGTTTACCTCGAAGTGTGTTTTTTTTTTTTCGAAAAGCTCAAACGGGGACCGGGATTGCTCAAAAAGTTTTGAAAATAATTCGCTGAAATTTTTTGTGAATGTTTTGTATAACAGTAGAAGTATTTTGATATTTAGCTTTATAAATCACTGTTAAATTTCAAAATTTACAGTCCTTTATGTGAATATAATCACTGTTTTTTTTAAGCAATTTTATGTAGTCACTAAGATAGAGGGCTCTTTTTTTTGTAAAGATTAAATTAGCTATTATCTTAAGGTCATTTCAAACATGAATAAAAAAAATCACATTAAAATTGGAAAATTGAGAATTTGTTAAAAAATTTTTTGTACAGAGCGGGTCCCGTTTATGTAATTTTTTCTACATTTTAACCAGTTTTTTCCTCTTTTGATAATAATAATTTTTTCTCTGTTTTCAATTTTATGATCTTTTCCTTAAAATATACTAAATAAATCTAAAAATCACAAAAAAAATCTCCATTTTTTCAAAAAAAAGTTCACGCAAGTAGTCGGATACCTTAAAACAAGTTGTGTGTATCAGTCTTAATACAATCCATGTAGCTAATCTAGGATCAAAATTATGGAGCTCTTTACCAGTAGATTCTTCACCAATGCTCATTAAATTAAATTAAATCAAACTAGTAAATCTCGTTACATATTATTTTTTTTTTTTATCTATAAGTGAAAAGTTGGTATTAGTTCAAAAGTAACAAAGGATAATTGAAGAATAATTACATTATTTAAAAGAATATGTGCAGTTTGGTGAAATGAGTCACATTTATGTAATAACATCAGTGTTAAACAGAATTATTTCTGTGGCACTCTATTCGAATATGTTAAAATTAGAATAGAATGCCAGTAATTTTTTTAATATTGAAAGACACTTGGATTAGAATATGCATATAAAATTGTTTTTTACAGTGAAAAATTAATTAAATGTAATTTCTTTGGCAAAAAAATTACATATGTTATCAAAATATACTCCTTTTATAGAAAAAAGCTTTAGTAATGTTGATATTTTTCTTATAAATAGCTAAAATATATCTATAGAACCAGAAGTAGGATTTTTGAAATACATAATTTAGAAGGGAATTTATTAATATTTTAATACCTTAGAATAGAGAAGTTTTAACAAAAAACACCGGTTATTTCCATTTGATAGTAATTCTTAAAATAATGTGAATTTTTCAAAACTTCTAGTTCAGAATCTGTACAGAATCCTTAGCTATATATTAGAAAAATATATTATTGTTTCAGAAACTTTTCTTTCACACACACAAACACACACACACACACACACACACACACATATATATATATAGGAAATGTTTTAAAAATATGTCATTTTTTGCTGAAAAATTTGCACTTAGATAACTTTTTATAGTAATAATACTTTTAAAACAATATTTTATGCATATTCTAGTTTCGCACTAAATGTCACAAAAATTATGTCATTATACCGTTCTACAAAATTGTATAGTTCTTAACGTAGTCAGTAACTTAATGCTACCTTCAATTCAGAAATAATTTCATTCGTGATAAATATTTAAGTTTATTGATAATATACTCAACATTTTGAACTAATTAAATATTACAAGAAGATTTAATAAAAAATATTTTAATGAAAATGTATAACTTTATTGTTTTTTAAATATAGTACATGAAATAAACTTTATAATCTTGTAAATATAAATTTTTACATGTAAGAATGTATTTTTTTTAGATTTCTTAGCATAACTTTTAAAAGCCCTTTGGTACAAAATATTTTTATATGTTCAGATTAGAAAAATTAAAAACATTTTTTTTTCTAATTCGGGATTTAGTCCCTATTGTTCCACAATACCTGTCGTGACGAATATTTTTCTTCACATAAAATTATAAAAACTAATTTTTGGAAAACGCTGGTAAAAAATTTGAGGCAGGAATTACTTTAGATTAAGATATTACCTCAAAATACGTTATTTATTACTGATGTTTTAAAATAATGTACATAAAAAACAGCTTTCAATATTATGCATTAACGTTTTTCCCATATAAGAACGGATTAGGAATTGTTTGTATAAATAACTTGTTTTCATTCCTCATTAAACAAATGATAAATAAATTTTTTCTAATTTCTATACTGAAGAAATTAGATATTTAGTTTTTGTTGTACTAAAATGCCTGTTGTGATGAACATTTTTCGGTACAGAAAATTATAAAACTAATTTTGGCAAAACGCTGGTAAAAATTTAAGAGGAATTTTTTTTAGAGTCAGACTTATAATACCGTGTGTGTCACTAAAACTCACCATAAAGATTCACACGTGATTAGATAAAGTTAATGGTGCCTCGTGGTGTCACGAATCCGATATCACATGCGAACAGATCATATTCATGCGAATTTATCTTTAATGGAGCATGAACTCAGTTATCTACCTCATTATCTCTTTTTTGAAGTACTTTTCCATTTACTGAAAAAGGAGTTAGATTTTCATGCATGCTATCGTAAAAAAAATTTTAATATCGATTTATCGAAATTTTTATTTGAATAGTTAAGGGTAATTAAACTGGTTTTTTTAGTTGTTTCTATAGAGTATTAAATGTTGTGTTGGAAAACGGTGTAACATCCGATATATTGAGACAGTACTTGTGGAGAAAAGGTAACATCTATCTGATCCTAATTTATTTTTTTTAAATTGATTTCTACTTCAGATCTGTGGTTCTAAAACTGTTGGGTGCCCCCCCCCCTTGGGGAGCATGATTATCCTACATTGGAGAGGAAAAGGGAATATATCGAAAAGTCTAAAATAAAAATCTTTTACTGAAAGGATGCTAAACAAATTACATTCTGATGTAATAAAAAAAATAAAATGCACATTCATACTGCTATAATACACTTATAAATTTCTCAGAACTTCACATTGTATTTGATAGTTAATTTATCAATACTAAATTAAAAGCTTTAAGGTATCCGACTACGTTCGGAACCCTGATTTTGCCAAAGCGTATAAATGGATAATATTTATGATATTTAGTGTCACTTAGATTAGAAAATGTATATAAAGTTGTTTTAAGAATAGTATTACAATAAAAAATTATTTAAGTATAATATTTTGACAAAAAATGAACATAGAATGACCCATATTTAAAATATTCTCCTTTTGGGAACAATGCTTCTATTGGAATAATATTTTGCCTGTATGTAGCTCAGACCTCTCGACAGAGGCTCAACTATGATTTTTGAAAAATTCACATTATTTTTAGAGTTACAACCCATTGAAATAATTATCGGCGTTTTTTTTCTTAAAATTTCTCCCCTCTGTTGTCGTAAAACATGGGTAAACCAACTTCTAAGTTATATATTTCAACTATTCTAGATGAGTATCTGTACAAAGATCTGAGATATACACAGGCAAAATATTATTATAATAGAAGCATTTTTCACAAAAGAAGAATATTTTGAAAATGGGTCATTCTATATGTTCATTTTTTGTCAAAATATTATACTTAAATAACATTTTATTGTAATACTATTCTTAAAACAATTTTATATACATTTTCTAATCTAAGTGATACTAAATATCATAAATATTATCCATTTATACGCTTTTGCAAAACCACGGTTCCGAACGTAGTCGGATTCCTTTAATAAGTGTAAGAGTTAGAAATGGTGTTAGTACACGAAATACTTTTCTTTTCGATGCAGAAAATTCATCTTCCATCCCTGTATGAAATTCAAAGAGTAATTTATAACGAAATTGCCTTTTGATTTCGACACTTGACATGGAATCTATGAAGATTTCTTCTTCGGCA
>BMAV01022792.1:32450-55148 GCA_019973955.1 Trichonephila inaurata madagascariensis
GCAAGTTTAATAAGTATTAGCGACTTCCTTGGGCTTGTCTTGCAGAGTAAAGTTTTTCAAAAGAAGGTTTACGGTTAGAAATTGACACTCTGAGTATACTTTCTATACTTGGCTGAGATCTATATTTTGTCTTGAAAGCAGCCACTGCATTTTACAATCTGTTCCAGTTTAAAAATTCGAGAGAAAAAATAAATATATATTACTTAAAAGTTATATATGTATATAATTTAATATACTTATCTTATTAATATATGTACGGTTTATAATTAAGATCGTTGTGTATCTTTAGCGTCAAAGTGCATTATTATTGCATTCAATACATTTTTATTGTATAAAGGGGGGGGGGCGATAAAAATTATGATTGAAAAGTGGGTCGCCAGTATTGAAAGTTTGAAAAGCACTGGCTTAGAGAAGTATTTACAAAATGTTTTAATTAGAAAAATCGGCTCTTGTGTTTTAATGTACTCTTTAAAGGAACCGAAATATATCATAACTTATTTTAATCATCTCGAAATCTTGCATACAATTTTTTTTTATACAAAGTGAGCAAATGATAGAATTTTCAAGACAAAACAACATTAACTTCGATCTCAGCGCACACTTCTATTGTACAATTACCATTGAGAAAAACATGTAACGCTTGCGGATGGCTTACATTTTTTCATTGTTTAAATTACGGTTCTCTAATGACAAATGACACTTTTGACATTTTTGAAGGCTTTTCAGGCAAGAACCTGACTTTGAAGTGGTCATATAATTGAAATTCGAGGTGCCGAATGATCTCACAGCAATTCACCCTTTGTAGAACCGTGCAGCCATGATTTTGCCTATATGTTGCTAGCTGTGATTGTTGAAATGGACTCATCAGCAGAATGAAAATTCTGGAAAGTACAAGGAGTCGAATATGAGTCAAGTTTGGATAATTAAGACGAATATGAACTTCGTCTTCACCGAATTAAACAAACATTTCGCCATTAATATGTTTCAATTCCGTTATTCAGCCCTCCTCTTCATCTACTATAATTTGGGAAAAAAACCACATTCAAAAAGTCGTACAAGGAAAAAAAACTAAGTAAAATCAACAAGTAAACAGAAAATAGAAATAAAAATGGCACCCCAAACCCCCCGAAAAAATGCACCTCAACAGGATACATCAGATGAGGATATGATAGAGCATGATGCAGATGAATATTGTTTAATGATTATCATAGAATGGAAAAATATATTCAGATGAAGTAGAAATGGCAGTAACTAATTGTATTTACTTTCATAACTATGAAAGAAACATAACTTTTTACCAGTTATTAGCAATTTTTATGAGTCTTATTTCGATTTTTCATTGATTTGTTTTACCCTCCTCTGACTTAGAGGTGGAAACCCACCCCCAATAAAATCTATTTCCTTATCTATCTAAAATTGAACCTTATACCTTAATACTTTATTGTCACATTTTACATTGTTTGTAGATCAAATTTTAAAACTTTTGATAATAGTAGAGCAGGTAATTGATTTTAATTTTTTTAAAACTTTTAAACAATTCTTTGGAGCAGTTTAGTGGGAATCAGCTTTTGCGCGATTGAACCAGGCATTCACTCACTCACCCAGACAGCATCACTCTGCGTTACCCTACTTACTACAAACATTTTCGCGTCATTCGTGGTAATAACCATAATTTAAAGATATTTGCCAGTTGAAAGAACGCAATACCAGCAGGTCCTTAAGACTTTTTCTATTAACCCCATTAGATAGACAGGAACGTATAAAGTAATGTTGCAGTCCATCATCATAGTTTCCAATAGACTTGCATCTCAAAACATTCAGCGATGACTCAATTTCAGGCTTAAAGCGGATAATCCTTGGTATCGCATTTGGAGTGACTAGGGCCACGGTCCCAATCAGTCTTTTTTTACAGAGACAAACAATATCGGTGACAAGTTGTTGGCCTTGGAAGTGGTGTTTATTTTATCCACCGACCTACCGGTCCACAGCTACACCGTGCATACCTTAGACTACTGAGACGAAAGAATTCCCTATGCAGACCAGTCGTCAAGGGCTTTTATTCTTGTCCTTTGTTGTTTGCGACTTGAAGGAGGCTACGCTGCACAATCATTTCGCTTAGTGTAATAACGTAAATTGTTAAATTCAAAAACTACTTAAGCAATTCAGTAATATTAAGAGGCGTAATATGTACTTGGTTACATTGTCTTGATATGGAACGTAATCTTGTAATTATTTTTCAACAAGATATTGGCAACCCCTATACGACTTGTAACTGTGAATTTTATCCAAAAGCAGGTGCTTTTCCTTAAACAACAAGGATACTAGACTTTTTGCAACTCTAACATATATTTAATATTCAGTATAATTAAGTAATTCAGTAAATTCAGTATAATATATATATATATTCATTTCTGTATAAACAAGATAACATCTAACAATCACATTCGAAAAACACAGATAGTAGGAAAATCACACAATGAAGGACATATGAGCAATCGAGATTAAAAAATTATGAAATGGATGCTGCAGTATTATAAACATTGCTGACTTAGGACTGCTAATATATAAAATAATTTATATAGAAATGGGGTAGAACATGTTTTTTCGCCAGTCAACCTTCCCCTTTATGTAAATAATACTGCGCAAACACCTATTGAAATTAATGGATAGGAATATCTAAATCCATTACAAGATAGAGGTAACTTACCTAAAAATTGCACTTAAAAATGCAGAGTCCGCGCTAAATCTCTCTCTCTCTCTCTATATATATATATATAATTCCTAAAAATATCGCATGTAAGGCAGCAACTGATGAATGCCTGGTCAATTTGTAGTACTAGATGAGAATGGGAAATTATTAATACTTTTTTTTTTCTAGTAATGGGATCTTGTTATGGGAAATTTCATTAATTACTGATTTTGCATGCAATTTCTGATAAATGCAATTTTCGAATTCAAATATTAAAAAAGTTTGTATACATTAAATTTTTACAAAAATTTTCTGGAAAAAAATTATTTTTGTCCAGCAGAATTATTGTTATTTATGAGTTTATTTAACAAAATTATATTTTGTCTGCGTCCACCAAACAGGTATAGTGGTTAGTGAGGCTGATTTCTGCACCGTTTTAAATAAGTTCGAATCTTGGAGATGACATCGATGTTTATAAATGTATAGTGATTCAGAGGCATGGGAAATTTCTTCAAAGCTGGGGTGGAACTGTGCAAAATCGTGTTTTCTCATGTATGGTGCTCAAAGCTGCGAATAACATCAGGAGTAAAACTAATCCCTTGCCACGATAAATTTCATGGGCCTCGATCTCATAACGTGTACAAGTTTGCAGTGCAGATTTAAGCTGATTTCGGGCCCTGGGCGCAGTAGATCCAAGGGCTCCTTAGCACTGATCGAAATTTGTTACCAGAGAGTCTGGTTACAGTTCAGCTTACCCGGGTAATTCCGGGCACAGGGTCACTGGATAAAGTCCTCACCAAGCATCCACTGGATAAACTGGCACTGCTCTTTCATGTTAACATTTTATATTCATTATTTTATAAAGTGTTTAAAAAAAAAAAGAAAAAAAAACTGTTTTTTATGAATAATTCCATAATTTACATTAAAAGTTAATAGACTCAGTTTTTTGATACTTTTAACACTTTCAAAATAAGGATCCAAGAACACTCAAACCTTTCAACTTTCTCTAATTGAATAGTACATATTTTATTAAAAAATTCAAAGAATATGCTTAAAAATAGTGTTTTTACTTTCCATAACATAATTTATCAAGAAAATCAACATTTTAATGGTAAATTTTTGATTTAACCAAAATCCAGATAACTGAAAAATTGAAAGTAAATATGAAAATAAAATTTCTTCAACTTTATTTGCTTTTAATACCGGAAAGACGCAATTTATAATTTTTACTTTTATTGGATCTCAGAAATAGAATTTTTAAAGAACTTTTTTTTTATTAACAGTATAAAAAAATCTGTCTTCCCAGGAATGTTCTTGGAAAGAAATACATATAGCGCTCTGAATAATTTAATAATGTATATTTCTTGGAAATTTATTCTGATAAAGTGAATTTTCGATGGAAAAAATAATAAAAATTGAAAAAGAAGAACTCTAACGGAATAAGAAATAATCTAGTGTGCGCATAAAATTAACTATAGGAATAACATGAAAAAGTTTTCATTCTCGCAGCTTCTTGTATAAATTAATAAATTCAACAATTCTTTTTGCTCTTATTTTGATTGCACAAAGGAAATCTTATCATCGATGAGATTTACATTGCATTTCATAATTTTTTTATTCTAAAAATTTGAATTTCTGGATAATTCTTTACATCTATCGAATTAAAAAACTACGATATGTATCTTGCAATGAATATTTTTCTCCTTTTTACACAGGAATTCCCAATCTTTGCCAATACCACATAGAAAAGGAAAACAGTACCATCAAAAACTGAAAAAAGCAATTTAATTTTAATACTCTAAATCGAATAAAAAATGTATTAAATAAGGCAGAAATTATACTATTAATGGTAAATATTAAAAGAGATAGTTTCATAAATTATGTTGCCTACGATAAAATTTCTGAATCCTTTAGATTAATCATCACGTATCTCTCTGTCACATTAACTTCATTTATACTGCAAAACAAAATGTTGGAAACATTTTAGAGAAAGTTTATGAGGTGGGATTGAAACTATAAAACTCACAAATTGTAGCAATTTTACTTTTAAGAAAGAAGTACTGTGTTGTTTTGTTCATACATTTTTAAATCCTGATCATCCGGTGTAGAAAATTTGAAAGATATATGTTAAAACTTCTTTGCATGTGTTAATGACCTCTATCTATAATTTAATTATTTTGTCTAAATTTTCTTATACGTTATATTTAAATATAGAAGCTTTCGAAAATAATACCTATAGCGAATTTTATAAATATTTTTATACAATTTGTTCTAAAAAAAGAACATTGATTCCTCTTTCTTAAATTAGATTCATTTTTTATAATATTTGAAAATGACTATAATGAAAATCATGATTCTATAGAAAGCTTCATGGGGAGAGTTACTAGTTATATAATTCGGTTTTAAACGGTTAATTTTCTCAAAACTCGTGATGTTAAAAATAGCTAAATTGATATCAACTCAGAGAAGTGTTTATTTATGAAATTTAAAACTATGACATTCAATTCCTAATAGATTTCATTCGCAGAGACTTATTTTCTTTAAGTAAATGAACGATTTTGATAACCCCAAGGAACTCGAGGGATTGTTTCCTCTCTTCCATAGTGCTTAATTTCTTTAGTAAACTTGGGTAAAGTGACCTTGGAATAATTTAGAGATTTTTCTTATTTTCGAACTCACCTTCTTGTTTAAAAAACACACGATACTTTTTCTTATTGTCCTATTTCATACGCCTGAATTGCAAGTAGGTGTTTGTAGCAATAATTTGAATGGTACGTTTGATTAATAAAAAATTGTCGACGTTTGTGTGTACTTAATGCATTAACTAAAATGTACAGCTAAATGTAAATGTACTAGTATTAGTATATAGACTTACAATAACATTAAACCAAATTAATATATTGCAAAACAACCATGATTTGTCAACTCTATCTCGCAGCCAAATCAAGAGCTTTTTCCTCAGCATATGCTTTCATTTTGAATCTGAATTTCACTAAAGACAATGGCCTTGGTAATCGAATGGTCAAAATAGTTAACACGTGGCTGGCGTTGTTGAGTGACGTAGTATTCAAAATCTAGTAGCACTTAAAACCCACCGTGTAGAACGGCTGATGCACAATAAACCTGTATTGACTCTGAGTCCACCCGTTAACTTAATGCGGAAGTTAGGAAAAGCCAGAGCAAGTTCTGGTGTATTTCTTTTCACTTGGATCTGGCTTAAAACTACAAGGTAGAAAAGCACAAGTGATGCTTCAGAGAACGACGCAAATCAAATTAATTAATTCCTTGAAGACAGTAGTGAGGAATAATGAGAGTTTTCAGAAGTGAGTTATGTTTTTTTTCAATGCACTTCGTAAGAATTAAAATATAATAATAGCTACCAGTTTTTCTTATAAATATTAATGTTTGTATTTATAATTAGTATGTGGTAGCTTTATTGAAGTTCTGTAAGGCTTAATTTTTTTTCAAATGGGCAAAATGTCTGACCACTCGGATTTTCAAAGAGTTCAAATCGTAAATTCCCGTCGAGCTAGAGCAAGTGGGACCGAAACATCCCAACGCTTAGGCGATTTTAATCGAATAATGTCTAAAGTCATGGCAGCAAACACACAGAGCTTCAAAACAAGCTCGGAAAAGCAAGATATTGAACAGAAAGAGAAGCTCTGTAGTGGATTGTAATGTCTAAGAAGCGAACAATTGTAGCAAAAGTGACCACAGTGCTCATTCAGCATCTGAATTCTCAAGAGTTAATGGTTACAGTTAGCAAGCACCTTCATAAACAGAACATTTATGTCAGAGCAGCAATTCCCAATCCACTTGTCACAGATGTTAACGCCTAACGTCGCCTACAATGTTGTCGCACTTACAAAACCTGATTTATTAATAAGTGGGAAAAATAATATAGTCTAACGAATCGTCTTTCGCACTGTTCCCTCTAACAGGACGGGTGCATCTTTGTAGAACCCCTACACAAGTGTATGTTGGTGATTGTATTATTTCAACTGTCAAGCATGGAGTTGGATTTGTCATGATATGGGCAGCCTTATCCTCGTTTTCTGCTGTACCAATTGTAATCCTTAAAGGAAGGATAACTGGGAAGGAGTACAAAGAAATTTTAGCCGACCATGTCCATTCTGTGATGCAAACTTTGCTTCCTGCAATAGATGGAATTTTCCAAAATGATAATGCACCTATCTATGCAACGGGACTTGTTCAATTATCATTTGATAAACACGAGGATGAAGTTAAACATCTACCTTGGCACGCACATTCACCCGACCTCATTATAGTTGAACGATTATGTTCTATTTTAGAGCTTTCAATAAGGAATCGTTATCCTCCAGGGACATTTCTTCCAGAACTTTCATAATATCTCCATCAAAAATTGTGAAATATTCCTTTAAGCACTATTCATCAGTTGTATTAAACAATTCCTAGGTGAGGGGTGGTGAACCTTTATGGACCAACGTGCCACTATTTTCTAAAGAAATATTTAATGAGGTATAGACTGGCCGCCAAATAATATTGACTTGTGATTACTGGGAAAAAATATAATAAAACTAATTACTAACAACACAAAATTCTTTATTTGCTACGGAAGAATACATTGCGAACTGGATAGTAGTAAATGTTTTAGTTATACGTGTAATTCAAATCATATAAAGTAACATGAGAGGGATTTCTGATGGTGCAGATTAGAGGACAAATGACTTATATTCGTAATGTGTTACTTTTAGCGGAATGCGCGTGCTGAATTGGGGTCATCTGCCAGACGGTTTCTACTGGAGTCTTTAATATTATTCATCTCTGAAAATATTGACTCGCGCAGGCGTTTGGTAGTTGAAAATATGGTTAAAATTTCGTGGTACAGCTTTTACAAACAGTTAAATGCGTCTGAAATAGAATTCGAAGTTTTCAAAATTTCATTACTAACATGTTTCCTTATATTGCTTGTTAATCTTTCTGTTTTTCAATCAATTCCAACGTTTTCCTTGTTTCAATAAATTTTTGAATCCATATTAAACTAGACTAAAAATCATTTAGTTGCATTTCAAGTTTTTCGATTTCCAACCAATCCAATTGGGGCAAGTTGAGTTTTTAAAATTAAATCACATCAGGGTACATAAAAAACTCGAGCGTTTTCGATAATTCTTTGAATTGAGAAAATCTCTCTGAAAACTGCAACTGATCACTCGTGTTTGTTCATAATACTTCATATTCTACTTTGTTATTTTGAATTAAAATGCAAACCCTTTTGATCAGTGGCGTGCCCAAAATATTGTGTCACGTGCTCTCAATGGCACGTGTGCCATTGGTTCGCCATCTCTGTCTTAGGTCAATACAAGCTGCATTTCATGCCAGCGATGGTCTTATATCATACTAAAAAATAATTCTTTATAAATCTAAAGTGTTGCCATTAGATTAATAACCGCCTGTATATGGATACAAATTATACTATGTAAATGTTTCGTGTTATCAAATATTAAATTGTAAACATTTTCAATGACTTGAATGAAATATATCCTAACACAAAAGTTTATGAAAATGAAACATTCTGACAGTTAATTGTATCACAAGGGTAAAATAATACACAGATTTAGATAATAATTAACTTACTTTACAACAGTGTAAAATAATTCATTAATTATTGCGCTTGACTGCGCCTTCTGGTTATCCTTACGTCAAATACATCACATATAATATTAATTTCAATGCTATTAATCACAATAACAATGCTATGTAACAACTTGAACCTTTCATGTAACAAAGACTTTTAAAAAGAGCAATAACATATTTAATTTTTGAATACATATTTCGGAACTTGAAAACAACATGATGCTTTTTTAAGAGGTATCTCTTATATAATGTGAACTAATACAAATGCACAAATGAATGTATCTAAGTGCATGGACTTTTGTCCTTAAGTTATTGTAAAGGGAAAATGAATATTACATGCTCAAGGCCTATCAAGCTAGGCGATATCTATTTTATTCACTATCAATCTCTCAACACTTTATCGGTTTTCGATACATATTAGAGATTTAAAATGCTCCACTTAAGCGAATTCATTTTTCCTCCAGAATCAAAAATGTGATGCGGATCTATTATTTAAAAATTGTCTATGTACCCTCAGAGAGTTATTTTTGATCGATATTTGTTATTTCTATCCCATAATCTGCTTACCTGAACTTTGAATTTGCGTCGTTAAATCTTGTGACAAGAAATGCATTAAATTTGTCTCGGCAATCACTTTTTTAACGACAAGTATGCCTTCCCGCCGGAGTCCCTTATCTGGCAAAAACGTGCTGTTATTGCTCGTCATTGTTATGGATTGTATCCAGAAAATTGTTTTTCGATGAGAATGAAAGCAGTAGAACTTATCTCACGTCATTATTTACAGTGTTAGATATTTAAAAAAGTCAGAATTATATAATGGTGCTAGCGTAAGATATTTATAAAAATGACCGCATTATATTTGCATGTAAAATTAGGATTGATCGTTTGAATATCCGCTTTATCCGCATGACGGCATGTTGTTATATTTTTATAAATGAACAGTTAAGTTGTCTCAAGTTCATTACATTTTCAATTAAAGTCAATTTTTGGATAATCGTTTTGGACAGAGTTACAATGTTTTAATATTTTTCTGGCTCATATCCTTTAATGTGTTTTACGTTTTATTAAAATTTAAATTCATTTTTCCAAAGTATCGCATAGTAATATAATTGTTTCATTTAGTAACACCACTATGCTGATAGTGTTCCTGCAGTAGACATGCATTCTTATATTTTTATTACTCGAGATGTCTAAGAACTTTGGTAAGTTATGATCTTAATGTTGGTTTATAGTTTGTTTCAATACGTAACATTGTTCAATTTTACAATATTCTTTCATTTCAGTTGATTTGTTATTAATTATACTACAGTTTACACGTACTATTATTAGGCTTAACTTTATTATTCTTTCTAAGTTTTTTTTTTTTCAATTTTTATTGAACTATTATGTGGAAATTTTCTGCTGCATGGAGAAAGATGGATTCTTTAAAACAAGCTTAACCTTATTTCACAGTTCTAAATTAGTGACAGCCCTAGAAAACATAATAGTTTTCCATTTTATTCTATTGACTTTTTATATGTCTACTTGTATTTTGGCTGGTTTTTATAGATTATAAAATACATTTTTATCCATTTTTAACTTTGTAGGCATTAAAATTTGTATTTCATATATATATATATATGAAAGAAATTTGTATAATATATCAAAAACCAGAAATAATAGATAATGAACATAGCAAGAAATAACGTCATAAAACTATAAAAGCAAAACAGGAAGATCGAATTTATAGAAAAGTACAAAAAAGGAACTATACAAAAGAACCTAGCGAGTCAGAAAGCAATTTCGGACTTAGGACCGAATAAGTGAGGTTAAACTAGTTTGAAGGCGCCAACCTTCCCCCTTTGCAACTCGGTAGGAAAAACCAAATTAAATAAATCAAAATTCAAAGTATATAAAAAAGTAAACAAAAATTCGAAGTGTGTGTGTGTGTGGTAGTTATCGTTATACACCCACTTCGTTGGATATAATAGCCTGTCTGTTGTAATCAAAAACATTCGTACAGCCCTCACTTCTTGATTCATAAATGACAGAATTTCAATTCAACAAATGAAACATGCGTGCCATATTTCAATTCTGTAGGTCTGATAATTCAAAAATCTTAATATATTTCTGTATAGATTATGTGACTAAAGTTCCGGGCAATTATGCAATTTTCTACATTTGATTTTATATTGATATGCCTCACAAACACATTTAAAACAATACTGCTTTTAAAAAATCTAATAGCAGCAATAGAGAAATTTTCAATTGTATTTCAGCTTTTTATAAAAAATTAGATTTACATATTGCAGATATTAATTTTCCACTTATTTTTCTAGCACTAAAATTTCATAAAAATCCAATTAAATTTAGAATTACAGCTATTGGCTTTAAAACTTGTATTGCACATCTGAGAAAGAAAATACAAAATATTATATTATAAACTTTAGATAATATTAACAATTCTATTGTAGTTAACAATAGTAAAAATATTATTCAGTGCATACAAGTTAAAAATATTATCTGTATTCATACCTATGATTTTCAAGTGTTTAACTCGATATAGGAGACATGATTAAGATTCTCTATATAGCTTATAATAAATATTCTTCAAATAAATTATCCATGTTAAATATCTTACCTTTCATTCTTCAATTACTATTAAATGAAACTTATATTTCTCATAGTAACTGCTATTATCAGATAAAGAACTACCACAAGGTGGGCTTATTAGTATATGTTTAGCTAATACCTATTTATACTATTGTGAGCATGAAAAAATTGATAATAACTTTTGTTACTTATTTAAATACATCGAAGACTTAATTATTTTTAGTAATACAGTAGATTATGTTCCTAGTTTTAATTATTATCCCCAATATTTAAAATCAATAAAAACCAATTACAATAACGAATCGGAAAATTTTTTGGACAATCATTGTTTCTATATATATGATTATATGTACATATAACAACACTCCCTCATTATTTACATATACATCTATCCTTTCCTTGGGATGGCTCATCACTCAAAAAATTACAGCTAGTTCTATTAAAAAATGCCAAGCGTTTATTTTTAAACAACTAAACTCAGTGGCGCAATAACACATCAGGGCCAAGACTTGCCATGCCCATCTCAGTATACGTGACCATTGGTTGCTGAGGTGCATGAGCAGATGTCCCAATCAGGTGGTTAGTCTGAAGCAAAATCCCCAGTGTTAACTATCCTAGCAACCTTGGTACTCATTTATCGACCCACTAAACGGATGAAAGGCTGAGTCGACCTTGCCCAGCCACACACCTCCTAGGTGTTGGCGGAACCCGAGAACAGAGCCCCGGACCTGTGACGGGGAAGTGCGATACTTTACCACGGGGCCCCCGGACCCTGGTTTTTATTTGTAAATCTAGACTAAAATATCCTTATTGAAACATATTCCATTTATTTTAACACACACGCAGACATAAACAAGAATTTTTTTTACTGGTATTTCAACGGAGACAACAATGTTTATTTAATTTCTGAATTGAATTCTTTCCTTTTTGAACTGAATCGGTTAAAAGTTGAGTTGAAAGATACTGGAGAAACTACGTCAAGAGCCCAGTAATGAATTGATGATATTTGTAATGAATGATGGAGAGTTCTTGTCTGAAACTCTAACGTTAATTTAGCCAGACACAATGAGGAAGAAATTGATTATTGATACTTGTCTAGACTTGCCATTCCTTTATGCAAGGATGAATTTTTTAAAATTTGATTATATTACTTTAAATCGATTTTTAGTATTAATACACTTCGAAAATCTTTATTAAGTTTAAACTTTCTCAGAGATGCACTAGATTATATTATTACAGACAAACAAATATATATATTGAAGCTTTGTACTATTCAGATTTGCTATTCAACTCTTACAAATACAACTAATTCAAAACATAGTAAATATAAAGGAAAATATCTAAATTTTAAAAACGTTTATTGTTCCAAATAATTGGAAATTTTATTATGCAAAAACAAGGCTACTTTTATCGTATCTACTCCATTTTCCCTCCAAGAACTTCGATGGACAGATGCAATAGAATAAGATTTGTGGAAAAAGTAATTGGAAACAGCGATAACTCTTTGACAGCGTACTATGGCTCTTTACCTGTCAACTGGACTCGAGAAAGTTGCTGTATACGAAACGGAAACTACGTAGCTGATTTAGATTGGAATATAAATAAAAATGCCTAGTACATAATGTTACGATTTTTGTGTAAAATAGTGTAAATAATCTGTATTTGTATGTGTAATGCATTTATATTGCTCTATGTTATATTTATTTTATGTAAAAATTATAATATTCGTAAGCAATGCCGTCACTGTTCAATGGGAACTTGGCGAAATCTTGGCGATAGAGCCAAGTTAGCATCATTTTTGGCGGCAAAGTTGGCGACTTGGTGACCATTTATGAAACAAGAAATTCTTTTTTAAAATATCTATTAACGAAGGAAATTATTCTCTTTTTTCATTCTATTATCGTCTGCTTTGATTTAAAAATTTATGTAACTAATTATTTTTTTATTGTTTATTTTATTTACGGATGTGACTTTAATCGTTTGGTATAAATTTTGTTGCAACAGTTGTATCATTTTTTTCATGATTCTCGAAATGAGAATTCGGAAGTTGACTATTAAAATTCGAATTGATATGTTTCTAACAAGTACTAGAACAAGTAATATAAAAAATAAAATTTAAGTCAATTCCTACTTAGATATACAAAGAATAATTTTATTTTAGGCACTTTTTATTGAATAGTTCCAATTAATATAAATCTGTATATACATAGGACAGAATCACAACATTATAAGTGGTCATTTATTTGTATTAATTATCATTAAAGTATCGCATTGCCATCCAAAACAATCTTGTATATTAATTTCATTTCAACTAAATACTTTAACACGTGAGAAAAAAACATTTTCAAGTTTTGAGACAAGTCACCAAATATGATGCCAACATGATTGTGTATTTGTAATTATTTAAATAATTAGTTTTAATCAATTAATTTTTATTAATTATTTTTATATTATTGTATTGTCATCTAAAATAAACCTGTATATAAAATTTCAGCTCAATTGAGCGCTTTAAAATGTATTTTATTAACGATTAAAAATTCCACCCAGATAAATAAATAAATATATAAATAAATACATAGAGATTGTGAGCTAATAGTAGGAATTGAAAAAACAGTTGCATTTAATAATTAATTTCATTAGTTTTTCGACTGCAAAGAGAGAGATTTTTTTCAATGTACTTACGTGCAAATATATATCCTTGTTTGTTCCGTCCTATTTTTAATTAAAAAGTTTATCGCATTTAGAATTGATTATTTGCACCATATTTTGAACACTGAACCACTGAAAGAAAAATGACAAATCAATCAAAGATTATTCTTTTTTAAACTAACAAGAGTGGAGAAGGTGAGTTGCAAGTAGAGGAGGTTAGAAACGTATAGATCAGAGCATCTTGTCCCATCAGAGGTTGTCGTGACATAGATGATGATGGATATTAATTTAAATGGTTAAAATGTGTTGAGATTCAATTAAGGTAGTAGTCCGGTGTAAAAGTGGAAATTTCGACGTTTTTTAGTGTATTATTTTCGTGTAACAAGAAAATAAAATGCGATCGTTTTGTAACTTTTACATGTTTTTACTAGTATTTTAAAGTGTACAAAATATTGTTCGACTTAATTTTACATTAATTTGTTTCTACTTTTTTATGTCAAAGTGGAGCCCTCGTAAATACGGTGAGCTACTTTGGGGAAGCACGCAGACTTCTGTAGTCATCTGAAATAAAAAAATAAAACTAAAGGATTATAGTTCTGTAGACTTTATTCTAATGAACTAACCAATAATATGCATATTAAAAAAACAAAAACAAAATGGCGGGCTTGCGAAAGAAAGATTCTTAAGATCTAATTTTTTTTCGTTGATAAATTGTTAAAAAAATTAATTAATTAATAAAAAATTGAATGTTTTAAAATTCATGTATTTAGCTATGTGTGTCTAGAATATCAGGTCAAATCCTTAGCCAAATAGGTTGAATAGTTTTGAGTCAGAGCTTCCCCAAAATTTCAAAAACTTGGTTTCGAGAAAAACGCGTTTAAAATTTTAACAATACTTAAATTAATAAGATATGCCTGGTGCATAGAGAAATCCTTCCGTTTCCTCAAAGCTATCATTTTAAGCGGCATTGAGAGCCTTGCATGAGGTTCTGGCCTTTTCTCAGTGGGGTTCTGCAGTTTCCTCTGTCCTCAAAATTCGTGCATTGTCAACAATGTCAGCGTAGTTTCTGGCTTTTTGACCTGTTGGGAAAACCATCACCACCATAACTTTGAGTACAGGTAGAAAAATCTCATTAAAGATATAGGCAACCGTATAGGTAGCAATTTCCAAAATGTTTTTCCCAGTTAAAGTATGCTTCGGAGCTCTAAAATCCATATAAAGTGATTGAAACTTTCGTTATTATTTTAAGTGTTTCTTCCCAAACATCTTTTCAACAAATCGTCAGATACCATAGTCTCGTACACTGGTTTTAAACATTTCTAATTTACTGGTGAAACGTTACTGGGTGTTCATAAGTGCTCTCTTGATTTTCCGCTTTCAGTTGTTGATATTTGCACCAAGAATCTGGGCAGTAAAAGTTCTGAGGGTTTTGTATACTGTACAAACCCTCAGTATTAATAATTATAATAAACCCTCAGTATTATTATAATTATTGTATAATATCATACCTGCGTATCCTACAATAATTGGAACGGAAGGACAATATAAAAAAGGGAACGGTCAGAGCAGCTGCCGCTGACGCATCAACACACTTACATACACACTACAGCGAGCTTTCTTCTTTTGGCTATGAGTTTGAAAAAATTTAGAACTTCGGTCTGAAAATCTTAGAGTATGTTTTTAAGATGTTTCTCTATCGAAAAATGTTTTTGAAAAAAGTCGACTTTTTGAACCTGTAACACCGGATTACTACCTTAACTTCAGATTATTGAAGTTATAATTTTGCTTGACATTAAAAACTACTTTTGTTTTGTTATTAAAAATTACAAGCTCTACAAAGTTATTTGTGTCGTAAAAGAGAAAAGCTTTTTTTACACATGAAAATAAATGAAAATGTAGCTTTAATTTTCCTTAAAATTATACCGGGCACATTTTTTTTAAAATGACAAAACTCACCCAAAATAAATTCTCAATAATTTTCTATTCTAATATAAATTTTTTTTAATGAATATGTAAATTAACCAAAAAAAAAAACTTAAGTTCACATACAAAATTTAAAGAAATAATATTATCTAAAAGAATATGAGAACCAATGCTCCGTTTTTCTAATAAAAGGATTAAATTAAATTTTACCAAGAATTCCCTTCCTTCTTATTTTTAGAATCTATAAATAGAAAATAAGGGGAAAGTGTATTATGCCCCATAATATATATATATATATATTAGAATAATTCATTAGTTTAAATATTTTTTTTTATATAGGTTCCTTTCAATACTCCTAATTACTAAAATAGGAAAACTGTCCAATCTTTCTAAGACTTTATTTCGATATCCTTTAGTTAAAGAAATACTCTATCATAAAATTAAGATAATTTTTAAAAGGAAATAAAAAGCATTTATAAAATAAGATTTATTTGTCTAGGGATAAAAAACAACACATTAACGTTTTCTTATATTGGTAATGTTTAGACAAAATATTAGTGAATGGTTTTGAAACTAAAGAAAATCCAAAATTAACTTTGAATTGCTGTTTTGACTTTGCTTAAACTTAGCTCGATTTTAAATCACACATCTCACTGTCCAAATATTTAATTATTCTTTGAAATGAACAAGTGTTCCGGAAAAAAAAATGTGATCACCTCTATTAGTCCTCCGAAAAAGTAATGACATTGTAAATCAACTAGTTAATATTATTACTCTGTTTAGCTGGTTACTTTGAAGATTTTCAGCTTTCTTTTTTCCATTACATGAGCAAAAAAGTGAACAAATTCATAAATGTGATACATGCGATTGGATTGAGATTGGATTGGAACTATTATGTTTATTGGGATTCGAGGATTTTATGCAAATCAGCTACAAAAAACAAGACAATTCAAGATCGATGAAAATTTTTTGTCGAATAATCCTTAAAATTCAGGATTCAACACCAATATTCACAGAATAAATCTCAGAAAGTCTTATCACTTTCAACCACTGTCAGACACATCTATCAGTGTCTTAAATACAAGTATGTAAAAGATTATTCACAAGCAGCGTTCTTCCCACTCAACAGTCGAGCTGATCGCTAGTCGACTCCTGACCATCAGGACAAGACTACTAATCGTCAAAACAATGCTGATTCAGTTTCAAGAGCATCTCCCTACTTATACGCCTCGCAGATCCTTCGATAAAGATCCGCTTGCGTCATTGATCGTGAAATTAGTGGAATACTCCTCTAATTTCCAGAAGAATCCAAAGGGTCCCTAACTCAACAAAAATGGTCACCAACGTGGTCACAAAATCATCAAAAGTATAGCCAAGTTCCCATTGAATCGCCATTATGGTGTAAGGAACGTCGTTGCTTGTGAATGTTACAATTTTTAACATGAAATAAGTACAACATAGAATAATATAAACGTATTACACATCCAAACATAAATTATTTACACCATTTTATACAAAATTCGTAACTATATATAGCAAATTACGAAGTTTAACCTCAATAATTTTCATGCATATTTAAGGTATGATAATAATTATTAACGTCTAATTGGATAACTGAATGTGCAAAAAATAAAAAATTAATCTTTTCAAGTAAGTCTACTTTTGTATAAATAAAAACTAATATTTGATCATACAATTGCTGCATTCAATACCACTTTAAATATTATATATATTTATATATATATATATATATATATATAGTTATAATATAATATATATATATATATATATAAACTATAATAATATATATATAAATTTATATATATTTTATATATATATATAATATAAAATAATATATAATTCTCTCGACTTCCTTCTATCAATATTCTAAATTGATTCTTCGAATTGAATATCAAGAATTTAAATGATCATAAGATGTTTATTTAATTAATTTTGTGATACGTGATAATATAATAAAGATTTTTCTTTCAGCTTGTTTTTTTTCCTTGCATCCGTATTATGTAATATAAGGAATATGAAGCTTTGAATTTCGAATTCAAAAAATAACATTCGCCCTTGTAAAGATTATTTGATATAGACTTTGATTCCGTTAGTAAAAATATATTTAAATTGTATATGCAAATTTTCATTGTTCTATATTTTACAATTCCCACCAGAGTATTGTTTTTACATGGGAAGAGTTTAATTCACGGAAAACATTTTTATATATGTCTCCCATTGCTGTATTTTAATAGAGTCTGGGGGTTATTTCCCTTTCACCTTTACTCTATATATGCAGTACCTTACTTACATAAAAATTTATTGCAAATAAAACTCATTCGGGGAGACAGGCAAAAAGTAAAGAGTAACGCGACTGAAATTTATAGAGTCTATATCCGCCGATCCAGCTATTAGAACTTATCTTAACTGTTGATATCTAGCAACTGCATGGTTTTCTTGGTTCGTTCAAGGTATGAAGTCTTAATTTTGTTAGCTGGTTGGCATTTAAAACCCAATAGACTTAAAACATACTTAATATTTTCCTGCAATGAAAATATTGCAAAGCTAAATTTCATGATTTCTATTCATGTAATAATATGTTAGAAAAAAAAATTAAACAACATTTTTTTATCATTCATACAGAAGAGACCAATATATAAAACCTTAATAATGCTTAGTATACTCTTTTGAAGGACTATTTTAACAGTAAAATTACTAGTGTTATGCTACAAAAACATTAATTACATTATTCCACTGGAGTTATTCTGAAGCACCATTTTTTATACATTCTTGGGAAATAAACAACATTCAATGTATCTTTGCTTTTGATTTCACTCAGAATGTCAGTAAACAATAATGATAACCTATTTTTTTATGTTTACTGCTACTTTAGAATATCATCGTAAATGAATCCAATCATCTCAATAACAGTAAAAAGTTTGAAAATCAAATTCCATCAACTATTTATTGGTTCAAAGTGTATTACAAAAGTTATACTTTGGTGTTGCATTCAAGTGTAAGAAAACGGCAACGGGATTGGTCGTTTTTGATTTGGTGGTTCAGTGTTCGTAATAATCAATTCGGAATAAAATGAACTTTTTAACTAAAACTAGGAAGTACAAACAAGAAAACGTATCTACACATAAGAACATTGAAAATAATATTGGTAATCTAAATCTAATTAAAGTGAACAGTAAAATTGACAGCTTTTTCTGTTGCGTGTCAAAAACACATATCAAAATCGAATCCTAACAATCAACTGCAAAATTCTCTCATCGAGATTCGCGACAAAGAAGCTGCCAACTTTAACAACAAAACTTATAATATCAAACAAATAAATATCAGTAAATAACATAAACAGTAAGAAAAATCAAAGTTATATAAATTATTAAATAAAGCAGACGATAATATATAGAGAGAGTACGAAAATAGAATAATTTCCAAAGTTAATAGATGTATTAAAAATAATTTAAAAGAACGTATATCACATACTTACATATTACATACTTTGATTCATATTCAAAAATAAATCAACTGTGCAGAATCTTTTTATATACATAGCACCGAATCCTGATGGGTGGAAGTGATATAGAAGGCTGTCAAATAGTGCAAATTATTGCAGTTTCCAATTACTTTTTCCACAATGATTCAAGTTTCTCTACTTCTACTTAATAATGCATTTTTTTATCATTTGAATGCATAATGAACCAATTCTAAGATACCGTCATATGTTTACTAATACCATCACATTCTGAATGCAAGGAGGGAATATATAATATACTTCCTAATTGAACATACATAAAAACTTTTTTTATTTTACTCAAGGTTGCTTAAACTAAAAAAAATGTTCGCTATTACCAATGTGGTCCTTCGGCCCCCTATGTCTTTTATTGTCCATAAACATAAATACTTCATATGGCTTAATCCAAGCATTGATGAGAAAACGGATTGAAAATGTAATAAATGATGAAGTTCGAATGATAGATCAGGGAGCATAAGAAACAATACAACAATATCAGACAATAACTATCAAAGCTAAATGACTGTATTGTATTGATTCTCCACCTTATTATGTATTTTAGAAAATAAAGTTGCGAATGGCAACAGTGGAGTTTTTATGTAGTTCTAATTTCTGTGAGGATAAAAAAAGGCTATGAGTAGTTATTCATGAGTATTACAGATTTAATATTAACTAACTAGAGAATAAATAATATTGTTAGAATAGAATTTTTACGCCATTATGCTTTTTAGTGTTATTTTTGAGAGGTAAAATAAATAGATCTCGATTACTGACTCAATTACTCTCGATTAACTGATTAGAATCTCGATTCTTCTGTTTTCGAATTTCATAACAAAACAATAACCATTTTGGATTTTCAAACTCTCAGAAACCAAAATATTATTTTACAAATTAATATTAACCAGAACTTTATAATATAGAGTTTTCTTCACATATCCGCTCTGATCATTTGCAAGCAAACAATCTTCAGATTAAAAAAATAATAATGATTGAGAGATTCATCATTGTTGTTTACAGAATCAATACATTATTGAAAGGTCATCAGAAAATCATCAGATGTCACTTTGAGCAAATACAAGAGCATTTTTTTAAAATGTGAATTAAATTGTTGATCTGAAAAATTGATTACATCGCTTCTTTTAACCATCAAAGAAGCCATGTTAGCCAAGTGATTGAGATTACTTGGTTGAAGTTTCTTCTATCGGGTCCTAGAGTTTAATCCTGGGCAAATTCATGTGTCGACATGAACTTGCCCTCACTTGGGGGTTGAACCTGAGGGAGGGGAATTAAAAATTATCAAGCCAATCGACAATGGCTCTTGAGTTCTTTCATAGTGTAATGAATTAAATAAATAGCCAATCTAACTATCGAAAACATGATACGATTGATAATTAAATGCAGGGGGTCATAGATTTGAGATTCAATAAGTTGTGTGAAATTATGGAAATTCTAATGTTTTAAATGTGTGACTTCATTTATAGAGTAATACACAAATGAGAAAAGCAAAGTATTTGTGATCGGGTGTGATGATAGGTCAGGCACAGAAACTGAAGAAACTAACTTTACAGAAATTTATTTCTAATGGAATAGTTTATAGGAACTATTTTTATTTCTTTACCAACACACATTGTGAAGCTTTAGTGTGACGTCCATGAAAGATTTTTTTTTCTCATGATTTAAGCTGAC
Organism: Trichonephila inaurata madagascariensis; assembly: GCA_019973955.1. NCBI lineage: Eukaryota > Metazoa > Arthropoda > Arachnida > Araneae > Nephilidae > Trichonephila > Trichonephila inaurata. Next base: position 53,126 of record BMAV01022792.1, read on the forward strand.
TTTTTAATATTTAGTTTAACTTTTTTTATGTTTCAATTTCTATGTATCCATTGTAAATAATAATTGACTTAATGAGAACCATTACAGAACTTTTGAGCTTAAATATTTCTGGATCTTTATCAAGTGCTTAGCGTTGCATCACTGTCAATTAAAGGGACACTTAAAACTCACAAAAAAATAAAAACAAAATAGTTTATTTTTTTAAAAAATATTAAGCTATTCATATGTTACAATACTATAATTCTGACGTGAGCTAATTGTTTGGATGTAGAGCAATATAGACTTCTATAACTAAGTATTTTGTGCTATAAGTAACATTTGGTGAATCATAATATCATTAAGGTATCCGACTACGTTCGGAACCGTGATTTTGCAAAAGCGTATAAATGGATAATATTTATGATATATAGTGTCACTTAGATTAGAATATATGTATAAATTTGTTTTAAGAATATTATTACAATAAAAATTTATTTAAGTACAATATTTTGACAAAAAATGAACATAGAATGACCCATTTTCAAAATATTCTGCTTTTATGAAAAATGCTTCTATTATAATAATATTTTGCCTGTATATAACTCAGAACTCTGTACAGAGGCTCAACTAGAATTTTTGAAATATATAACTTGGAAGTGCGTTTATCCATGTCTTACGACAACAGAGGGGAGAAATTTTAAGAAAAAAAACGCATATAATTATTTCAATGAGTTGTAACTCTAAAAATATAGTAAATTTTTCAAAACTCATAGTTGAGCCTCTGTATAGAGATATGAGCTATATACAGGTAAAGTATTATTATAATAGAAGCATTTTTGACAAAAGGAGAACATTTTGAAAAAAGGTTATTGTAAGTTAATTTTTTGCCGAAATATTGTATTTAAATAATTTTTTTTTCATTAAAATGTCCTTAAAACAGTTTTATAATGTATTCTATACTAAGTGACACTAAATATTATGAAAATTATCCATTTTTGCGCTTTTTTAAAATCATGGTTTCGAACGTAGTTGGATACCTTAATGCATTGATTGTTTAAAAATGCAGTGCTTTTAAACTACTCGATGATTATTGGCAACACACCTGGTACTTTGAACCACGGTTAACAAGAAGGTGGAGAAATGATCTGGCACCTTAATCTCCTAAATTTTATACGTCCCATCGAAGTAAGGAATTTAATTATTGACAGATTTAACATGGATTAGACCCTCTACATGGTGACTCTTCAAGGACTTCAGGACTCTAACTCACCACAGAAGCAATTAGAGTCACATGTATTTCACCATGAATCTAGTGCTTCTGCGGTTACTATCATGTTTCCAAAAGATGTTCAATTGCTGTAATTAAACACCTAATTATTTCTCCGAAAAACAGATGGCCCAGCCACTAAACACTTCTAGTACCAGATCATTATATTTAATAGTTCTATAAGTCAGCATTAACCTTCAAGTGCAACTCCTAAAATAAGACATGCTTCACATCTGGGCATAAGTGTTTCTTTATACATAACAAACATATTACGGTGCTCTTCAAAATGAACCAAAATCTAAGAGAAATATTAAAATAATAAAAAAAAATTACAGACAATTACACATAATAATATTAAAATATTGATATTTTTAAAGTTTTTTCTTTATAAAAACTACCCTAAATGAAAAAATATTTAACCTACAACAAAACTTATGGTCCACTTTATGAAAAGTAGCAAAATAAACATTTCCACAAAAAATCAAATCGTTATCTGGTTTGATTCTTAAGATATCATGTATCTGGTAAAGCGTTTCTTTCGAAAAAATAATTTTGAGAAAAACTCATTTAAAGTTTTATTTTAGTACCCTTTTACATAGAGTGATGTTTTGTAAAATCACTATAACTTTATTTCTATTTAGCGTAAAGGAGAAAAAGAAAAACTGTTTTGGAAAGAAAAATGTCAAACTGTAAGATTTTGAAATATATATATATATATATATATATATATAAATGCTTTATGTAGAAGAAAAACGACATTTTCAAGGTAGGCAGTCA
>BMAV01022793.1:20715-70717 GCA_019973955.1 Trichonephila inaurata madagascariensis
TCGTGACATTAGTGGAGAGATCCACTACTTTCTAGAAGATTCCAAAGGGTTTCGAACTCGCCAACATGGTCGCCAATGATGCCAAAATAGTCACTAAAGTCGCCAACTTGGTCGCCAAAAATGATGCCAACTTGGCTCTAGCGCCAAGATTTCGCTAAGTTCTCATTGAATCGCCATTATAACGTAAGGGGCGGCATTGCTTGTGAATGGTATAATTTCAACATGAAATAAACATAACATAGAGTAATATAAATGCATTAAACACCCAAATATATACAAATTATTTACACTATTTACACAAAATTCGTAACAATATTTTGTTCATTCTCAGAAGAGAAATCTTTTTGTCTAAAGCGATTTTCGTTTCGTGATAGGAAAACAAAATAGATAATTATTTGTCGGGATTATTGTATTATTATGTGTTAATCGATATTTTATCTTAAGCGTTTTTACATTAAACGCATTTCACTGTATTTATATTATTTTTCCTTCCCAATTTAAAGAGAGAGAGAGAGAAGACAGTAAAGAATAACCTCAATTTTTTTAAAAAAAAAAAAATCTTGTTAAACGAGTCTTAATACAACTCGAGCTTGTTATCGCACTTCCAAAGACGTGTTGAGAAAATGAGATAAAGTGAGAGATAAAGATAAATGTGAGATAATGTCTGATTTAACATTTAGCGGTACGTGCCTTAATATTATCTGTTTTATCTAGCTGATAAATTTAGCATCGTAAAGCTCGACGAGATTAATTATAAACATGAGTTCTAGTGCACGTGTGGTACTTTATTTCATTCATTCCATTGAAACGAAAATATGTGATAAATAATTAAAGAACGTTAAAGCAAATAATGTGTTTGTATAAATGTTGTATTTTATGGCTTCTCTTTTTCAACTCCTCCTATTAGCTCACTCTCTGTATATATTTATTTATCTTGTTCAAATTTTCAATCGTTAATAAAGTACTTCCCAATCAAGTTCAAATAAGTTTTTTAAAAATTTGTAGTGGATGATATTTGATGTTAATACAGTTTTTCAAATATTAATTAATTACTGGTTTTTGACGCCAACTTAGATTCGTCTCTATTGTTGTAACAATGTAACTGTTAAAACAAAGACAAAAGTTGGCGCCGAAAACCAATTTTTCAGCCAAACCGGATGTGCATTGTTACAACAATGCAGACAAATTATGCTCTTTCTTCAATTCCTACTATTAGTTCACTCTCTTATATATACCGTAAAATCCGGCTTACAACGCGTACCTATACTTTCAAGCTGGTATTTTTTAATTTTTTGGTATATTCACCGTATAGCGCGCACCCCCTTTTTTACGAAGAAATCTAAATATTAGTATACATTGCTCTTATGTTTTGAAGTCATTTATTTGAGGTATTATCCCAGACTGGTGACAAAATAGCTTTCTTCTAGAACTACAACTCTTTTAGCTTATAAGGCAAGTCTCTCTCATTTCTTTTAAATAAACAGTATTTCTATACATGCAGAAGTAAATTTGTTTTTATGCTCCTCACTTATGTTATTTTTAAAGCTATCATTTTTTACCCGGCGTATAACGCGCACCCTTAAGGGTTCAAGTGTAGTATAGGGGGGGGGGGCACTTCGGGTTTGGGTTTTTTTCTTTGGATTTGGCGGTTTTTATCTTCATGTTTTGGTGAGATATCGAATTCATTATAAAATATATAATAAATAATTCCGAAAAAAGTACCTTGGTGACCATTTTTATTCGCCAAAAAAATGCACTGCGCCAAGTGGCCCCCCTATACTACACTTGAACCCCCTTAAGTTTCGAACTTATTTTTTATGTTAAAAGTGCGCGTTATATACGCCGGATTTTACGGTGTATATATATATATCTTCTTCAAATTTGAAATAGTTAATAAAATACTCTTTCTGTTCATCCATTCAAAGTAAGACTTGACATAACATTTTTTTTTTATGTTACTTGTTGACTATATAATTTGCAACAATCAATACAAAAAATATTCATTTTATTTCGTTTTTTGGGTTGATTGCGGGTCTGCTTAGTTTGCACTTAAAAGTAATTTAAGGGTGTGACGTTTGGGAAAATTGATTGGTCGCATGAGAGTTAAGAAATTAAACAATTGCTTTATTTCGCCCACAGCTATTAAATACCGTGTACATATTTACATTTAAAAAGAAGTTATTTATACTATTGATCGGGGGTCGGCAACTTGTGGCCACTCAGTGGCACTCAACAAATTTATCAATTTTTGAGTGGATGGAAGTTTATAAATTTGTAATGGACCTCTCTCTCTCTCTTATTTGACAAACATCTTCAGAACTCTAGATATTTAAGGAATTATAAAAAAATCTGAATGATAAATCTAAAGACAAATTTACAGCCCGTTTGTAAATTATTGAATGTCATTGCTAAAGAGATTTAATTGTTTGAAGAGAGAAAATTATATGCACTCTGCTTTCCGCTTTTGGCTCTACATATCTAAGTAATAAATCTTTCCTCATATGAAAAATATTTCGAGTTCGCAAAGAAATTGCTTAAGGTGACTGCCTACTTTGAAAATGTCGTTTTTCGTCTACATAAGGCATTTTTTTTAAATTTCAAAATCTTATAGTTTGAACGTTTTTCTTTCCAAAACAGTTTTTTTTTTTCCTTTACGCAAAATAGAAATAAAGTTATAGTGATTTCAAAAAAACATCACTCTATGCAAAAGGGCGGTAAGGTGAAATTTTAATAGCGTTTTTCTCAAAATTATGTTTTTGAAAGAAACCCTTTACCAGATACATGATATCTTAAGAACCAAACCAGATAACGTTTTGAAATTTTGTGAGAATGTTTATTATATCATTGTTCATAAAGTAGACAATACGTTTTGTTGTAGGTTAAATATTTTTTCATTTAGAGTAGTTTTTACAAAGAAAAAACCTAAAAAATATCAAAATTTTCATACTATTATGTATAATTGTCTGTAATTTTTTTGTATTTTAATATTTCTCTTAGCTTTTATTTCATTTTGAAGAGCACCGTAATGTGTATGTTGTGTATAAAGAAAATTATGATAATTGTATTAGAAATTTTTATACAGTGTTACGCGTTTTAGTAAAAATTTGGTAAAATTTCTTTGAAAACAACCAATTTTTCTAAAAGTAAAATATTAATTTAAAAAATTTTATGTATTTACATATTTTTTTTTTTTATTTTTCTTCCTAAAAACACTCAATTTGTTTCAAAAATTTGTTTTTATAAAAAAAATGGGTCCAAAGGTAGGCAGTCACCTTAAGGTATCCGACTACGTTCGGAACCGTGATTTTAAAAAAGCGCATAAATGGATAATTTTCATGATATTTAGTGTCACTTAGATTAGACTACATGTATAAAATTGTTTTATATAAAGACATTTTGACAAAAAAAATTATTTAAATACAAAATTTTGGCAAAAAATTAACTTAGAATAATCTTTTTTCAAAATGTTCTCATTTGGTGAAAAATTCTTCTATTATAATAATATTTTGCCTGTATATAGCTTAGATCTCTTTACAGAGGCTCAACTATGATTTTTGAAAAATTCACATTATTTTCAGAGTTACCACCAATTGAAACATTAATCGACGTTTTTTTCTTAAAACTGCTCCCCTCTGTTGTCGTAAAATATGGATAGCCCCATTTCTAATTTATATATTTCAAAAATTCTAGTTGAGCCTCTGTAGAGAGGTCTGAGCTATATACAGGAAAAATATTATTATAATAGAAGCATTTTTCACGAAAGGAGAACATTTTGAAAAAAAATTATTCTAAGTTAATATTTAGCCAAAATATTGTATTTAATCAATTTTTTTTGTCAACATGTCCTTAAAACAATTGTATACATGTATTCTAATCTAAGTGACACTAAATATCATGAAAATTATCCATTTATGCGCTTTTGCAAAATCACCGTTCCGAACGTAGTCGGATATCTTATCAATGAATGCTCAGAACCATGTCAAATAGAAAGTAACAAATTATACCCCTAATTTTGCGACATGAAAGTAAAACGGTGCAAGCACTAGGTTCGTAGTAAAATTTTTATTTATCTTTTTATTTGACTATAATTAGGGAATTGTATTTTAAGTAGTCTATTGCTTATTTTTTCATAAATATGTTTAAAAAAACATAATATATGTACAATTCTAAATTTTAATTTTTTTTTTTGAAGAAATAGTTATATTTTACGATGTGTGATTAGCTTAAGAAATATCCTTAATTAATGCAAAATTAATACATAATGAAACTATAAATCTATATTATTGTCCTCAATTCTCTAACTTAGTATGAATTATCGCCAGAATCAAACTCTTCCAAAATTGTTCTACTGAGTGGCAAGCTGAATTATATTGGTAGAATGATGTGACACGCCACAACAAAAAGGTTACCGACCCCTGCTATTGATTATTTCTATATTATAAAACATGTTGTTTGCGAGGGAGGAGGTAAACACAACCATTCTTCTTGGTGTTTTAAACGGAGTCTCTCCACTCGCTTCGGGAGGGGTGGTCGCTTCTGACACCTCGTATTACATTCGGGGTGCCGGCTTGCAAGTTTGAAATCGAGCCGTTGAGTTTCTTACGGTCATCGGTTTTAGATGAAAAGACCCCGCAATATTTTAAGGGGTGCACGTGTGCATGTTTTTTTCCAATGGGGCTGCATTTTAACAACTTAGCCTTTTACAGACATGGCAAGTCCATAAATGTGAAAGCTATTTCATTGTGGCACCATCTAGTGGCGGCCTCGTTACCAAATTTGGACGCTTGAATTAATTTTTTAATACTAACTCTCGTCAGATGCTAAATATATTGCCGTGGTTAAATTTTGCCCCAGATCCAAGTTCAAAGGATCTTTTACATGCTACATAATCATATGACATGCGTTCCTACGATTTTCTCATTCAGAAGATTACGATTTTCTCTTCATTCAGCCGGGGTCGAACCCACAACTTTAGGCTTACGAAGTGGACTCGCTACTTCTAAGCCACCGGAGCCGACATATTTCACAACATATTGATTGGCACGCTGCTTTTCAATTGTAATATGTGCTGTGGTATCCGAATTCTCCTTTCCATCTATTAATGGAATGCATGTATTCCACCAATGGGTGGACTATCTGTATTGGTATCCTTTACGCCAGCGTTTCTCAAACTGTGGGGCGCGCCCCCTAGGAGGGGCGTAATAACTTTACGAGGGGGTCGCGAGCGTATTGAAAAGTCGAAAACAAAATATTATTTTAAAAAAATGATTAATTTACGGTAAGTAAACAAACAAAATGCATTCTGACATTATAAAAAATAAAATTAATATTTACACTGATATAATACACTTATAAATGTATCAGTACTGTACAATGTATTTTATAATTAATTTAACAATACCAAGTTAAAAACAAGTTTAATAACTACCGGTGACTTCAGTGTCATATGTAAAATTATACATAAAAATTAACACTTACCTTGATAATTTGTAGGGTTAATAAATAATTCCTTAACTAGCGATTAAAAGTTACGCGATTCGCTTCCCAATGCCTCCGTTTTCCACATTGGAGCACGTATGTGATGCATTGGAAGGGGGGGGGATAAATAAATAAATCCTCTGATTTAAGTAAATCCTACGCAAACACTGTCAATGCCCTTTTATTGCATGCCAAAGCCTTCGGAAAAATTTTAGGGATAGCAGTGCACAGAAAATATCGTACTTCGCAAAGACGTATATATACGTCCGAGGAATTTAACGCACAGATTGAGCGAGACGTATAAGTACGCCGGTAGCACTTAAGAGGTTAAAGTATTATTGTAGCTTTCGCGTCATAGTATAGCATTATTGAATTCCAGCATTGTTATTTGTATGGAAGGGGGGCGCAATGAAAATTATGATTGAATATTGGGTCGCAAATAGTGAAAGTTTGAGAAGCACTGCTTTACGCATCCGAATATTTAAATGAAGTATTAGAGTGCCAACCAATTGGGTGACGTAGTTGGTTTGTCTTTGGATTTCTGCACCTCAGATTGAGGGTTCGACCCCGGCCCAAAGCGGTGGATTTTCAAGATGCAGAAAATCGACCGCGTCCATGATTATGCGGCATGTAAACGACCCCTTGAGTGCCTGTTTGGCTTGGGTGCTCTCGGCAAAACTTAATTCCTAGAATAAGTTCGCATCGTCACAGCTCAGATGCCTACTTCTAGGGAGGAAACTGGGTGTCAAAATTACTTGCAGCAATCGGTATCGCCTCTATGGTGCCGCAATATAACGCGATACTAGCTCTTGGGGAAAGTACTAGATCTGCAATGGTAAAAATACCCATGCTCAGCTCCATCGGGTCGGGGGAACGTGTGCTTGTGAGCTGTGTAGTGTTATCTACATAGGAAACCGATCTTGCAGCTGAGATGGCGGGAAAACGTTACAAGGAGTATTTTGATGGACCTCGTAATTCTCTCTGAACAACGGGGAGGTGATGAGGCTGAGACTTGAGCTGGCACCCATCCCCCTATTCAAACTTCCATACCATGCTTATGTAAATTTTTTAAGCCTAAGCATATTACAAGAGCATTGGTCACGCTACTTAAAGGGTCTTTAGTGACATTACAATTTATACTCATGACTTGATAGAAACAACGTCAGTCTCAAATTCACTACTTGCTTACAGGATTTATTCCTTTCACCATTTACTACTGCACATAGAATTAGAAATACATTATATTAACTATTTTATACTTATACCATTTCAGTTTGCATTTTTGCTAACAGGATGTAAAATAGTTAATGTAATGTATTTCTAATTCTATATGCAGTAGTAATAAAATAAATAGATTAAATTTTTTTTGTACAATTTTTAATACAGAATTGAATGAAAAAAGCGTTGGAAAAATATAAATCTGACTTATGAAGAGTTAGTCAACAATTACTTCAGTAGTAAATTGAAGAGATTGTAGGTATAAAAGATTTTCAGTTTATCATTTAGAAGCAAAAAAATAGCTAGAAGTAAAATTTTGTTATGTTCTTTTTATTGAGTGTTTCTAAATATTACAAGTATCAGGGACTGTTCTCTGATTGTATCCGTCACTTATTGCACGTAATTTATGACAACTATCTTAAATATCTTTGGAACTAGGGGGCAGGTTTAGTAAAGTCAATTTTTTCGCCAACTATGTGTGGGAGGGGGAGTAAATGTATTTCTTAAAAATCTGTAAGTACCGTTTGTTTCTGTACTTAAGATTCCTGCATTATAAAATTTAAATTGTACTACCTATCAACAACGCTCTTTCCAATAACTTGTAGACTAGCACAAATCTATTATTTAAGGATTGACTTTCTCTCTGACAGATTATTTATTTATTAGCTATGAAGCCAAATGAGAGATACGGGAAACGAACCTCGTAATTTCGATTCACAATCAAGTGGCTAGGACGACACCTGAGTTGACACCTCACTCTGCAATTGGTGGATGACCCCCTTTCCTCCACCTCCATTTCAGAGAAATTAGACACCTTCATTTTTCCTTTGTTCTTACTTATGGAATGCAGAAATTTATTACAAAATTTAATTATTTATTGTACGCATGGAAAGTGTATAAGTTTAGATGGAGATGCGTTGTCAGAAAATTGTTTTGTGTATAGAATGTTGAAATTTAATTCATTATCAATATTGTAGTTTGCATAATGTATAAGCATATATATTCATTGATACATTAATGATTAGGCTAAGCATATTGAGTGTATGATACTAATAATTGTAATTTTGATATTGTTGAGCCCTGTATAACCCTTTAAGATCCAACCCGCACGATCGTGTGGGTTAGATATTCTTATATGTTCCTGATTCTGGAATAGAGTCGTATGTAAGAAAATCCCGAATCTAACGATTGAGCCGGTTTGCAGAAAGTGTTAAGTGCTTCTTTTATCAACAGACGATGGTTGTGAACCACGTTTTACTTTCAACTGGCAAATCTAGCTTTGTTTTCAAATACAACGAAAACACGCCTTCTTTTTATCTGTCGTAAAAAGGTAACTATCAATATATTTTTAATTTCTGCGATACAAATTTTTGTATTAATGTTTAAATAATTGTAAAATAGAAAAAAAATTAACTATACTCTATTAATGTGCCTTGTAGGACTCAGGATTTCGTTACCCGCACGATCGTGCGGGTTGGGCGTTACTTGAGTCACTGCAGTTCTAAAGGTCGTACTTACCGAGCGAATCTTCTTTTCTGTTTCAATAATTTTGATGAAAGTCTACATAAAAACGAAATATTTAGTTATATATAATTAATACCAAATTTTTTTGGTGGTAACTATGAATGAATCCTTTTTTTTTCTTTCTCTCTCTCTCTCTTTTTACAATTAATTTCATTTTTCATGCATTTGTTGAGGAGTGTGGCATTTTTATCTTCTCCACAGATATCTGCATTCATGTCTCTTCAACCCCCCACCCCCAAAAAATCTGGGCTTTCTGGTGGGAGTTGGTATGGTGTGGTTTAAATATATATATATTTAAATAATATAAAATTTTCTGATACATTTTACTATTTTTCATGGAATACTGCGTTAACTTTTAACCAAAAACTTTTTCAGGTGTCTATAAGGAGAAGGATTCTCACAGAAGAAATTTTGCACTTGATGAATAAATGAGATTGAATTAAGATCGGAACTTAGTGAGCTCTCGGATGATGACAATGCTGCGAACAAAACATATGAATCACATGTACTGGAAGGAGAATCAAGTTCAGATGAGAGCGATGAAGAAACACATGGGAATATTTGAAATGGTAAGACAATTTTGGATCATTCCTTACCATAAAAGTCTTTTGCACACATTTATTACATTGATTTAGCAGTTTCAAATTATTGGTTTCTGTGCAAACAAAATGCAATATCTAATGAAATTCCTCTAAAAAAAAAACGGATCGTTTAAAATTTAAGTTACAGATATTTGAAGCGTTAGAAGAGTCTCTCCTCTACTAAAAAAAGTATTTTAACTGATGATGAAGGTAAGTGTTGTAATTCCACTCTCAAAAAGATGGAAGTGTTATAATCCACCTGCTATGCATGCCATGGCTTTTATCCTGGCCATTCCAGGATAAAAGGCTTGACATGTATAGCCATTTTCGATGTGTTGATGACATTGACAAGGCCTCTCAAGTGCAGATTTGAAAACTACGAAAGCAGTTCTAAAACATGTTGTGAAAAATGCAATGGTTATTTATACTTGACAAAAGCGAAACAAAAGATTTTTACAGTAAATAAATAATGAATTAATAAAAGGGTTAATTATACATCAATAATTTCCTCATTTGTAACAATTTTAGTTGAATTAAGATTGTTCCTTCTTTGAACTTATAGAGCTAAAAATGTATAACTCGTAAAATTTTATAGGTGACCTGTTTCACAGATAACTCCCAACCCGCACGATCGTGCGGGTACCGTCTACGTTCCAGGAGGGAAGCGGGAATTTTTTTATTATTTTCCCTAATGTCATTGGGATCCATATAGTATTAATAACCAGGAGAATTTAATATTTGAAGATAAAAATAATTCGGGTCTTAAAGGGATATTATAATTAATGCTTTATATAATGTTTATGCCAGTGGTGGGGGACAAACTAAGCTCGAGGGGCAGATGAGATTCGCCTAAAGATTATGCCTGACTCGCCGTAGATTTTAAAACATTAATATTGGAATTTGCGATTTCGAAATGTTTTTAAAAATTTTTCATTCCTGCGCTTTATTTATTTTTTATGTTTATTCATTTTTTTATTGCATATGCGAAAATTTTTACAGAAATGACAATTTTTTTTTGTTCTTATAAAATATCGTAATTAGATGAATTTGCAAAGAAAATTGTTCTTAAGTTATTGCATGGGCGAAAGAAAAAAAAAACACCTGCTTTAATGAATTTTATTTTTAACTATATCAAATTATTTTAATTTCTTACTTTCAGTCTGTGTCAGCTAGGTGGCGTGGTTGGTTTGTCACTGGCCTTCTACACCCAAGGTTGCGGGTTTGACCCCGGCCCAAGTCGTTGGATTTTCATGATGCAGAAAATCGACAGCGGCCATGTCGTATGATTATACGGCATGTAAAAGATCCCAAGAGTGTCTGTTTGGCTTGGGTGCTCTTGGCAAAATTAAATCTTAGTACAGGTTCGCATCGTCAGAGCTCAGGTGCCTACCTCCAAGGAGGAAACTGGGCTACAAATTTACCAGCGGCGATTGGTATCCGTCTATATGGGATCGCCTTAAAAAGAGATACCAAGCCAGAGATAACCAACTAGAATTGTTTTTTTGAGTATCGTGCACTTTGATACTTTTAAAGATCTTAAGATCCTCACACATATTAATCACTCAAACAGAAGTAAAAGGAATTAAAAATAAAATTTCGCTTCATTTATTCTTTAAAATAAATTTTATGCTTTTTTTTTAAAAATAAAAAAATTTGAATTTGAGAAAATAATTAGTAGTTAGAAAGTAATTAGAAACTTCATAAGATTCCTTTTATATCCATAAATTCAAAACGAATGACCGATGGAATGCTTAGAATTAAATGTTTTTGAAATTCTGAACGTTATGAATAAGAAAAGTAAATTTTTTCTCTTAAGTGACAGAAAAAAGAGTATTTTCTTTTTTTTTATATAATTCTCTTAAAAAAAAAAAAAAAAAAAAAAAAAAAAAAAAAAAAAAATCATTTAATATTAAAAATTAATTTAAGTTTGGAAAGTTAATTTAAGTTTTTTTAGTGGGAAAGAATTTATCTGGATGTGATATTAAAATAAGAAAGATAAATACCCTTCAAGATTCTCCAACATGCTGGAATAATTTTTAATCCAGATATATTTATGTAAAGTACCAACGTTGTGTAAGAGATTTGTTTTGTTTGTAGTAAAAACGGTTTTTTTTTAAGTTAACGCTATATAAAGGTATATTGGTAACGATATATAAAAACTCCCTTTTTTTTCTCATCTCTTTAAGAGGTCTTTATCTTAAATCTTAATTCTCTCTTAACAGTCTCAATAGATAATATAATTAAAGGGTTCAATTTTGCGTTATGAAATATTACAATAATCTTTTATGTATCAAAATTAATAAGTAATTAATTCCCTTGTGTACCACACAGACTGCACTTTCTAGCGCACATGTAAATCCCAAATGTTTGGTGAGTGAGTAATATTAACGTCGCACTGTTCAGCTACACGAGGGCTTTTGGCAACGGACCTCGTAATTTTGAACCATGGTCAAGTGATGAGGATGATACCTGAGTTGGCACCCCCTCTCCTAACAACCACACCATACCAACGGGAGGAAGTTAGAGCTCTCGACAGATTTAACGTGCATCTATCCCCTACACGGTACTGGTCTCGAACTCATGACATGCCTACCATGATCCGATACCTTGACCACTGGGCTACAGCAGCCCTCCCCCCAGATTTTTGGAGAGACTCACCTTGACGTTGCAACGCACAATTCGAGGCCGCGGTAGCCTAGTGGTTACGGTTATGAACTCGTGGCCGGCGCGCGTGTCATGAGTTCGAGATCAATACCTCTGAAGACCCACCGTGTTGGGAAGCGATGCACATTAAATCTGTCGAGAGCGCAAACGTCCTCCCGTTGGTGTGGTGTGGTAGTTAGGAGAGGGTGGTGCCAGCTCAGGTGTCGTCCTAGTCACTTGACCATTGTTTAATATTACGAGGTCTGTCCGCGAAAGCCCTCGTGTAGCAGAACAGTGTGACGTTAATCAGTCACGCAATGCGCAATTCATTTTTCCTTTTGACGCTGACTAAGGTGCCCGTTCGTTCGTGTTTTGCTTTCGAAAGTTTGTTTAACTATTATTGTTGTTTATTTTTACTTTTTCTTGTGCCAATATGGCATCGTCATTGGATTCAGCGAAAGTGATACTGAATCAAAATATTTGCCAGAGACCGATGAATACGACAATGACTCTGATACGGATGTGTCTATTTGTGATGTAGAAGATGAAGAAATGGAACAAAAATGATAGTACACTTATGCAACGCATGTGGAAAAGCTTTTCGTTCCAAGGAACATTTCGAGCAAAATCACAAAAAAATTTGTAACTTTAATTCTAATTTCCCTATTTTTTCAAATTTTTGTATCCCAGATACTTTGTAACTTAACTTTTGTAATTTTATACAATTCCAATAAAAAAAATAAATCTACCTTATAATGTTTTCTATGTTGGTTACACTGGCTGTACACTTAAGTAAAACATGCATCCAAGTGAAGTTACAATGCGATTTTGCCCTAAACATAGAATGTATCCACTAATGATTTCAAGGTACGCAAAGAGCTAATAATTGAATTTTTGGTTTGATCCTAGCTGGGACCACTGCTTGGTGACAAAAGTTTTGGCACCAAAAATTTTGGCGCCTAAGACCGTCAACCCCCGATTTTCTTCGTTTTCGTCCATGACGTCATTTTTTGAAACACGGGTTTTTGGCGCCATTTGGTGAAAAAATATGGTGCCAAAAACAGCAGTGTGCCCAGCTAGGATTTTACCGAATTTTTATATAATGATAAAAATACAGTTTAAACTATAGAATCGTCGCAGTTATAGCATACAATTAATTTAGATAATTTAACTGAGCCAAATGTCTCTAAAATAGAAAAAAAAGAGATAAGGATTTTTGTCAAGGCTGTTGTAACAGTCATGACAAAAATTATTACAGAATTGGTGTTGCTTAAAAGTAAAGTAGTTTTTATAATACAGTCAAAATTTTGATTGCGAAAACTTTGTATAGTCTCCAAAGAGAGGGAAAAATATTTTTTTTTAATGTTCACTATTTTTTCTAAGCTGGGTAAAATGAAAATTACTGGATAAATCTTAAGAGGAGCTTCAAATTCTGATTCTAATATTATGAAAAGTAATACCCCGTACTTACTCGATAAGTGGGACTGAGTTAGAACCGCGTAAGTCGGAGTATAATTCGCATATAAATACATATAAATTATTTTTAGTTGGTGCTGGATATGAAAGAAATAATAATTTAAAAAAAAAAAGGTTCAACAAAATCTTAAATAACACAAGTACAAAATCGCAAACAGAAGCTATTTTGATGTAGAAGATTTCAGAAAATCGAATAAAGTAGTCTGCCGGCTCTAAGCCTTTTTTCTTTCTCCCGCAAAATTTCCTAGTAGAATACTAATAAGATTTCTCTCTTAAGTCCTTCTTTTGTTGAAAAAATACGCTCTTCATTAGAGTCTATATTTTCTAAAATTTGGTGTAATCGTTTTTCTATATTAAACTGAAGCCTTCCGTTGGATTCCCAACTGTCATTCGATCTTCTGATTGAACTGCGTCGTGCTCTTTCTCTTACATTTCTATGAGCAGATCAATTAATTTTCAGTTTCTGATAGTTGGAATCCAGCAGTTTTTGAACATCATATCCTAAATTTATTTTCCTGGCAAGAGTGACTTCTTCAATCACATTCCCAATTACATCAGGCTCTGGCTATTATTCCACCTGAGTTTCAGTGACGAAAAAAGAAAAAATGGAGAATTGAGACGAGATTTGAAAACTGCGAACTCCAGGTTCGTGCAATTTGGGGTAGTATAAGGGGAGGTATTATTGTGTTATCAATTAAAAAAATTAATATAGGTAATCATTTTCTAAAAAGAAATTTTACTTTGGTGAATCTGATTTTTCTTTCGAAGTTAGTATGTTCCACATCTCATTACAATTTGATCAATTATTCTTAAGCTATTTGAGGGAACTTCTCAAGGAAAGTTTTCCCTAGTTTGTAACTGTAAGTTTCTAGATATCATCCTTTTGAAAGGTACCCACTGTATAGAGGGGCTGATGTATGTTAAATCTGCTGAGCCCACCTGTTTGTATGGTGTGGTTGTTTGAAGAAGAGCTTCCACTTCAGGTGTTATCCTCATCACTTGAATGAGGTTCGAAATTACGAGGTCCGTCACCAGTAGCCCTCGTGTTGCTTTATAGTGTGACGTTAACAAAATTCACTCGCTCAGTCTTGAAAGGTATTCAATAATTTCAGCCCTACTTCCATCAAAGACTCGTCATACAGTGGGATGATGTATAGGATATCTGTGGGGTCCAAAGACCTCACAATTGCGAGGATATTATGTATAGATCAAGTAGTATAAACTCTGTTCAAAATCACGAGATGTAATGACTGTGGTTAGCAGACCTTAAACTTAGCAGAAATACTCTGCTTGAAAAAACGTTTGGTAAATAACTATTCGAGAATAGATTTTATGACTCTAGTTTTTGAATTAAAAAAATAATAATTCATTTTAGTTCAGATTCGAAACTGCAAAATTTCGTCAGTTTTTATATTTGAATCTTAAACTTGAAACTCTTGCTTGAATTTATATAAGGAATTGAAAAAAGTCGAAACAAATATAAATATTTATCTTTGTGTTAGCACTTTCTAATTTCATTCTTAAAATGCTTTTAAAATTTATTTACTAATTTATTTAATTCTAAAAGTGATGTATGTCAAAATATGTACTGCTCTTTTTTTTCCGAAATAATGTCATGTGGGTTTTGTTTACCAACACAGTGCAGGCGATGGTGAAATTGAATGCTTAGACCATCCGGTGCTTCTCTAACATTCAAACTGAACCTGTTTATCGATATTATTTATGTAGAGTATCAAATATTTTGATACTTGAAAGTGTATTAAATTAGATGCATATTTTGTTGCTCTGTATCCCGTAATATCCTAATCAAGCAATCAATTATGAAAGTGGAACTGATAAGTGTGATACTATTGATAAGACGTCTGAAATGCCATTAAACTAGCGCTGAAGTTATTTTGGCTGTGACACTTTTCTTCAGACTTTTTATTTAATGGATTTTTTAAATATCTATATTGTTTTTGTGTGGGCCACTTTTTCCATGACTGAAGGATTTAACATACCGCTTGTTATTAATACCTGGGGTTTTACAAACGGTACCGCCAAAGGTAATACGAGCAGTTTAATAATGTTAAAAAGTAAGAGAGAGAGAGTAAAAGTACAAAGAGAAACACAAATGCAAAATATTCATCGATTTAAAAATTATTTCTTAAATGTCATACTGTAATATGCAGTCTACAAACAAATTTCCACTAAGAATTGTTATACATAAAAAAAAAAGTGATGAAAACTAATACAAAATAATCTTTTATTTGCAAAATGGATTGTTTAGCAAATTATTGATTTGTCTGACAGCTATTGTTTTAGAAATAAAAATTGAATTTCTGGGTGCTAAATCATATATAGTCATCTTAATATTTGATTAGAAGGAAAATATTGTGGTTATAATTATGCATTTTATGTAAGCAGAACACTATGTTGACAGCATTGGAATATATTATACTAGCTTTGAGCACTGGCAGAAAAAAAAATTAAATTCATATCCTTCGACTGTTTACTGTTTATCATAATCAGCTTTGAACTACATTTTGCTATGTTATTTTTGGTTGAACTACGGAGGAAGGGAATACTAGTAATTTTTTTGTTCAGACTTAAGGCATCAAATGTAATATTAATGAAAACTGGGAGTTTTTGTTACTGTTTTTGTCAGGAAAACAAGCTTAAGATTAAACATTTAAAATTTGAATATGAGTGTAATGATTATGTTGTATATATTCATCACATAAAAAAATTCAAATTGTGTGAAAAAGTAAATACTGGTATAATATAAAAATGTATAGTGGCTTACAAAAGGGTGGAGTTGAGGGGTTCAAACCTTATGAACCAACAGATTTTTAATAGTTAGCTTAAAGATTATGCCTTGAAACTCTTATCTGTGTTTTTTATTATATAATCTCCATCCCTGTAAAAGAAGTCTATTCTCTACTGATTGCATGAAATGATGGCAGGATAAAAAAAACACATTCCGAATACTGTTGTATTGCTGTTTGCTACTTACCTATTATCGCAACTGTATTGGAGACATGAAACGAAGCACATGGTTGCCAATATAGCACTTGTGAAATAGGGATTGCCAATTTGACTTGTAATCTTGAATGTTGACATTGCTGTGATAATATGTAACTACCTGCATTGTCTGCATAAATGGTGAAGCAAAAGAGGATTGACCATTTTGGATAGTAATTTTGAAAAGAAAAAAAAATTGGTTTTTGGTTAATTGATAGTTTGGAAGGAATGTATAGAAATGTAAAAAAGAAATACCTGTTGGGTGGGCCTGGCTTCTGAAGGCAAGCAGAGCAGAATATGTGATTTTAAAAGGTATATGAGGTAAAATTCATAATGTAGCTAAACCAAAGGGCTTTGTACATCCATATAAAAATTTCCTTTTTTTTATAATACTAAACAATTAGCTTGTTAATAATATGCAAATTTTGAGTGATTAAATTTTAATTGCAGGATTCACAAAATGCTGATTTTGCTGTACTTTTAATTGCTTGATATAATGAGTATAATTGAGATATAATTTTTAAAAAATAAAAATGAGCCAAAAAGGATGTACTTGTCAGGATGAAGCATCCTTAGAAATCTAAGTAAAATGAATGCTGATTCATGTATGCATCTTTTTTATTAATGAAATGTTTAAATATTTTTTGTTACATTATAAAAGTTGGGCACTTATGTACTATCACTACAATGCCAACATTTAAGATAACTAGCCAAGTTGGCAACTTCAATTTTGCATGTATCATACATACTGAATTGACATCCATGTGCTTCGTTTCATATAATGTCACCAATATAGTTGCGATAATACGTAAATATCAAAAATTGTGCATGATTCTAACTATCAACTTTTGTTGAAAAAGTTATATCTTTTTAAGAATTCTTTTTTCTCTCTGTAGTTCCTGCATTGTCTTCTTTTCAGATTGAATGATATTATTGCAAACTATATATATATACTATGTATTAATTTTCAAGAATATTATACTGCAGGATATTGTAAAAAGATTAATTAATTTTTAAAAAATTCATCAATTT
Organism: Trichonephila inaurata madagascariensis; assembly: GCA_019973955.1. NCBI lineage: Eukaryota > Metazoa > Arthropoda > Arachnida > Araneae > Nephilidae > Trichonephila > Trichonephila inaurata. The sequence continues at coordinate 37,671 of BMAV01022793.1, forward strand.
TAATGTTTGGAAATTATTTTTTTACCTATTATGTTCTTACCTGTCGGTGATAATTATTTTGAATTATTTATTTTTATTATTTATTTATACAGCCTGGGATGCAATCATTAATGGACGATCAGCACTGGATGCAGTCGAAGAAGGTTGTTCTCAATGTGAAATTGAACAGTGTGATCATACTGTAGGATATGGGGGAAGTCCGGATGAAAATGGAGAAACTACTTTAGATGCAATGATTATGGATGGGTTTGTTCATTTTTTTGTTTTTAATATTTTTGTTTGCATGCTTAGTTTTTAAAATGATTTTTTTTTCTAAAAATGGAATTTTTGGCTTATGATACTTAAATAATTTTTAAAAAAAATTTCTAACCTTTCTTTGTAAATTTTTAATGCTTTCTACAGTTTCTTTTTAAAAAACTATAATTGTTATTTCCAAACTGTCATATAGTATTGATCCATGATATGTTAGAAATCACTCAGTTTAGCGAAATAAAAATTACATTATAATAAGTTGGATGTATATTTTAATATATATCTTTTTATAATAATAATAATAGGAATAAAAGGGATATTAAATATATGTTCAAATCATCCCAACAGTCTGAAAAAAAAAGTGGTTTTTTAAAGGAAGTTTCTGGCTCCAAAAATATGGAGTGCCTCAGCAGGAAAGTATTTGGTTAACAGTTTTTAACACTTGGCTGTTTTAATTTCACCACTATCATATTTTCAGCTTTTCAAAAACACTTTTTAGTAAAAATTATGTATTTTTACATATTATTATTGTTATTGCTTTTGTTACTTATGCTGCCTGATCGACAGTTACTTCATACCAAGGCCAATGAAATTCGTGGCAAGGGGCTTACTTACTTGGGAGAATTGAGCTCATCCAAAGGGTTTTGAGCTGTATGTCAACCCTCTGAGAAGTTTTTTTATTTGTATACTAAATGAAATACATATACAAAAAGGTCTTGAATGAGGGACCCGAAAGAGCACTTTACAATTACAATGCAAATACAAAAAAAAAAAAAATTACACACAAACACGAACACAAGGGACTAGTTGTATGCCTGTTGTTAGCTCTGTAGCTTTGAGCTGGTGACAGTACGATTTTGCTCAATTCCACCCCAATTTTGAGGGAGAATGCCCTGGGGGTGATCAGAGGTCTCCCACTTCTCTTCCCCTTCCACCAAGCTCACAAGAGGACATGCGGCTCGACGGCTATTTAGAGTACCCCCCATGCCGCAAAGGCACTTTACATTTACAAACATCCATGCCTTCTCAGAAATTTGAACCCAGACCCTACTGCACCACAGTTATTGTCACTAACCAGTATACTAGATGGGCAGCACATATTGTTAGTAAAAATAAATAGTGTATGTAGAACCTTGGAATTCTTACATCAGAATCAATAAATGCTGTATTGGAAATCAATTTTCTTCACTTCTGGTTTGTATGCGTTAATATATATTCAGTTTTCAATGAACAATTTGATTACTGTATATTCTGGCATACAACACATATTTTTAATACAAATATGCGATTAAAATTTACGGATGTGTGTATTATACACTAAATATAAAAACCACAGATTTAAAAATAAGGAAAAGATGAGCATGAAAAAAAAATTAGATTTCTAATGTCTCTAAATGTTTATTTAAAAGGAATGACAAACTATAGAAACTTAAACATTTGTATTAATTGATAACTTGAAAATTTGGTCATATTTCTTTCATTATATTTCATTTTGTTATACCTTCAGACACGTCATTGAATTCTGTTTCATCTTCATCATCGCTGTTATTTTGATCCATAAATAAATAGTTATCTTCTGTTTTATCTAGATTGTTAAATATTGCCTTTTTTCTAAAAAAAAATTATGTTAGGTTTAATTTCCTTTATCATCCAATAACACACTATTTCTAGACTGCCATGATGCATTAGGCCTCATTTTGTAAATATTTTTTCACCTTCTAACATCCGTGTATTTATTCCACTGTCATTTTAAATTTCCTTTGAATGGTTTATTGGTCAATACATCTAAATGCTGAACTAATGATGTTATAATACCTGGAATAACTGCCATGTCAATGTTACACTTTTTCAACAATTTCTTCATATTATCTGTTACATAGGATCTGAATGTGTCCCACACTAAAATTTAAGACACCGGAATGTTTTTGTGAAACATTTAATATCTGCAAGTTATGTCATTTTTGTTCATCCATCTTTTCTGTGTTCATAAAGGAAAGCACCATTTGAAAAATTTGAGAAATTACATTTCTCTCTAGTTAATTGGTTGGCTTAAATTCTTGGCACTGGATATGTAATGCCATACTCATGAACAAAAATCACTCCATTAATTAAGTAGAATTATATTTAAAACCTGACTTTGTGTAATACCAAAAATCATTTATTTTAATTTAAATGCATGGAAAAATGCCAATTTTGGGTAAAAAATTAAAAATTTATGCAAAGGATTTCTCTCCAACCAAGTCAATCAATGTTAAAGTGTAAGGTTTAAAATATTTGATTTGAAAAAAGTTAAAAGTTGAAAATCAAATTGAAATGTCTCTTCTGCATCATCATAAAAATACCCATGGATTTTTTTGAGTTTGAGTTTTTACGTGCTTAGTAGATTTTTTGTAACTTGTTTTTATATGAACTTCTTTGGTTTCTTTCACATCACTTATTATATTTCCTATCATATCAAACATTGCTGTTGTTTGATCCATATTTCCAGTTTGTGGTAGTGAACAATTTTTTTTTTTTTTGCCTTCCTACATTATTAACTACTCAGAAAACATATCAATTTGTTTTCTAGGACCCAGTTTGCAACAATTTCTTTAGGGATAAATCATTTTGTTACTTCTTTATGCAAAGTACATTTTTTCCTTGGTGTATTAATGATTATTTCATTTTCTTCCACTTGTGTAAGGGGCTTTCACCTAAATCAAACATCCCTTCTGCTGCACAATTTCCATTTTTTTTTTCAAATTGATTTACTTTGCATTTGAAACCAGTGCTGTGTTTTTTTCTTTTGGCAGGACCCATTGTTAGTACTGAAAGGAACCCTAGAGTGGCTATATTTCAACCAAAGCAAATGGGATCTGAAGCCTTTGATTTTTACTTCAAAATCATTCCTTTAAATCAGTGCTCCACAACCTTTTTGCTGTAGACTGATAAACGTTTGATAATTTTACCGCGGCCCGCTGAGCGTGGGATGTGTTGATTGTTTATATTTTAGATTGTTTTGATTTAATAATTTTAATATAGTTACATTTAAATATGCCTTCAGAATAAAATATAGGTACACCAAAAATGAATAAAAGTTATTTAACATGGAATATAAAGTGATTTTCATGGAAAGTTACTCAAATCTGAGAGAAATGCACCTTTTTTAAATAAAATGGGAATAGTTTAATATTCTTTAGGTGGCCTGGCACCATTTGATCCACCTACCAGTACCAGTCCACAGACTGGGGGTTGCGGATTACTTCTTTAAATGACTGGAAAAAGAAAATATTTGATACCCAAGCACACCTTTTTTAAAAATCTAGAATAATGTTCTTGGGCATGTGTGCATTGAATACAACACACCCTATTTGTGGATTTATTTACTATTCTCTCAAGTATTTTCTCTTAAACATTTTGTTTCCCTTATCACCTATCAGTTCAATATAATGTTCATCTCAGTGTAAGTGCATCACATATACATTTCAAGCTTCTTCATAAAGAAAAGGGAGGATATACTTGATTATATGGAAAATATACTTGAAAATTAAAAAATGTTGCTTATGAAATTATAGGTATACATATGCCGGAATATTTAGTAAAATTTCTGTATTTATTGGATGCTGTTATAATTAAATACAATGAGCTAATAATAAATTAATAAATTTAATACAAAATAATTTATCTTTAAAATAAGTAAATTTGGTACTTATGTATTATCACAACAGTGCCAACATTCAAGCTAACTCAACCCCTATTATGTATGGGTTGCATACACTGAATTGATAACCATGTGCTTTGTTTCCTATAAGGTCACCAATATAGTTGCGATAACATGTGAGTATTATAAATTTATTCAAACTTCAGATGATTATTTATCTTTTCTGTTTGCTAAGGGGTTGGCTATAAAAATTTGAAATTGCTTTCTGTCCATATGTGTGTGTGAATTTAATGGTATTGAAACAAAATTTGTTTTTGAATGTTATGTTTGTGCTTATGCTTGTTTCATGTAATGTATAACTTTTTATAATATTTTTTGAGAAACATAATTTTTTAGAAATGTTTATAACCAGTGGGACACACATAATAATTATAAATTATTTTAATTCAGAATTATTTATAGGGAAAAAATGTAAATGCCATTTTGTTTGTAGGTGTGTGTGATATTTATTTTATACACATTTAAGAAAAACATAAGCTAAAATTATATATTCAAATATGATGTGAAACATTTTTGTTTACTTAATATGTTTAAAAAATATTTAAACAAAAGCTTTTCTGCTTTTTCTTTATATTTTAAAAATGGAATATTTTTCTTTGAAAATGTTAATGTGTATTACTTTTTTAAAGAATCGGTTAAAAATAATATTTTTGGAAAAAAACAACAACCAAGATAACGAAAACAGTATAGTATTTAAACTTAAAATACTGGAACTTGTTCATAGTTTTGATTTCTGAGAAAACTAGATTGATAATTTTACTGAAAATAGTTTTTTCTTTGCTGTATAAAAATTGCTAAAAAATTTATGTAAATTGTGTGATTTATAAAAATTAAATGTTTACACAAAATCATTCACAATATTTAATATTCATAAACATATAATTGGTGTAATGTTTCATCACAACAACACATATTTGCTATGTCATCATGTTTCATAGAAACCATGAAAATGCATGTAAAGCCCCATAAATATGTTTACTTATAAATAAGGTTAATTGGGATACATTTGCGTACAAGTTAAGCATGTGCTCTGGAAGCTTGAGAGATTTTAGATATTTTGAATTATTTTATTTTAACCAAATAATAAGTCTGCTTTAGTCTCTTCTGATGATTGTCCATAGCTTTAATTTACTAGTTTTCAAGTTTTGCTTGTATTGTAGATATGGACTAAGAACATTTTCATTTACTGAAAAAGCATACTACTTAAAAAAATCCTTTATCACTTTTCTTAAAACTTATATATTAGCTCTGTTGTTTTAATTTTTTTTAGTGTTACTCATAATGTTGGTGGTGTGGCTGCCCTTCGTCGAGTCAAGAGTGCCATATCAGTCGCACGCAAAGTCCTGGAGAATACAAAACACTCTCTGTTAGTTGGTGACCAAGGTTATTAGTACTTTTTATGATTGAGAATTTTTCTGTAAAATGTGTGTCACAAAAAAGAAAATCAAAACCTTTTCTTAAAAAATTATCCTAAATACCTTCTTTTTTTAAATTTATTGCTTATTGAAAAATAATTTAAATGTTTTTTGAATATCAAAAGTAGAGCCTCTAGAAACAAATTTTTTTATCTATTGAATTATAATATCAAAATTTTAAAGATGAATTATTTATCATTTATAGAATGTAAAAAAAAAAAAATTTAAATTGTATCAATGTTAAAATAATACTTTAAAGTTCGTGCACAATAAATCTTTTATTTTGCTTTTCATAAATTGCATGTAACACATAGTTAATTAATTCATTTTTTCTAAATTGAAAACATGTTAAATCTTGATTATATCAATTATATTTCTTTTTATAACTTGACCAATGGATTATTCTATTTAATAATAAAAGGGAGCATTTACTTTTTTTTCTTCTTTTTTTTTTCAAATTGTTTTTGATTTATATTTTAAGTAATCAATTTTTGCCTTTTTTGTTAACACATTTTTCTAGAGCTTAATACAACTAAATGGTAAAGACTGATTTTTTTAGAAAGAATAATTAGATCATGAGAATAGATATATATAATTTTGTGCAATTTTTTGTCAATGTATTATTTCTTTCAGTGTTATTTAATAAAAGCTTATATGATCAGTATGGCAGACTTAAGAGTTTGTGTTGATCTGTTTGTAATAGTCAATTTGGTTGTTAATAAATAGAAATTTTAATGTAAAAAAATAAAATCTTCAATCTTTCTTTCTCATTCATTCAAAAATGTTTTTAAAAAAAATATTTGTGGAGATAGTTTTTTCAAATATTATTATCTGAAAAAAGGTTCTAACATGGATACAAAACAAGGAATAGTTTTCTTGATTGTAAGTATAATTAATAATTGGGAATTATTTACTGTGTTTAGTACTTGTTTTTATGTGTAGCCTGTACAAATAATAAATGTGTATCCATGTCATTTTATTTAGTTAATTTTCTTTATAACTATTGCTGTACTCAGAACTAATGGTAATAATTCTTTCATAGTGTATTTTTATAAAGTTTTAAATTATTTTTTGTATGAAATATTAATATACTAATGGAATATAAAATTTAAGAAGTGTTTTGAAATTCTTTATGAATAATAATAAAATCTGATGTTTTTACTCTGTGCTTCTTTTCAAGTTTCAGTTGTGATAAATTAAACCACTTTTTAATTTGTTGAAAAATATATTGTGACATTTCTCTCTTACCTCATCTTGACATTTTGAAAATATTTATGGTTTCTAGAAATATGAATATTCATCAACATTTGTTTTATTTGTTTAGCTACCCAATTTGCTTTGAGTATGGGTTTCAAAGAGGAGAGTTTAGCAACTGATTATTCATTGAAACTTTGGAAGGATTGGAAACAAAGCAATTGTCAACCTAATTTTTGGGTGGTAAGTTTTTCAATTTGAAAAAGCAATATCATTCCATTGTTGCTTTAATTTATCCTTATACTATTGTTTAAATTATGTATTAAATCTTTAAAAACATTTTTAAGTATTTTGAATAACAGATTCTTTGACTTGGGATTAATTTTTGTCTTAATTACTTTGTTTCTTCTTATTGTTCTTTGCTCTCTCTCTTCTGTGTATAATATCTTAGAATGATTTAAGATATTTTTCATTTGAATTTTTATTGATTATAAAAAGAAAAATAGTTGTAATTTATGTATGTCATTGTGAAATGCATACATCTGCCAATGTATTCAAAATGTTTTTTTTTTGTTTGCTTTTGTCAATAATTTTTGAAAGCAATTAATATACTCAGATAATTAATTTGTACTCAGTATATACTATAAAGAAGTTAGGCTGTATTGAATATCTTCCATTGTGATTTCGTTGAAAGTTCTGAATATTATTTCTGTATGATGATTTATTATTTCAAGAATAAGAATAGTGACCAATATGCTTAATAATATTTTTATTTTTGTATTTAAAAGCAATTAAGATAGATTAATTAAGGTATTCCATAACTATATATTTTTTTAAAGAAATCATATTTGGAAAATTTATTTATATTTCTTAAAAAATTACATTAAAAATAATGAAATTTCTTCTACAAACAAGAAATTGACTGTAGTTTCATCCCAAAACTAATTTCTGATGTCTAGTTAAATCACAAAGTCTTATGTAGTTACATCAGATGGGAAATTAACTATGCCTTTAGATTGTATTGATATATCCTTCACAATCACACATTCAGATTACAGTAGCTCAATGATTGAGGTTGCTAAATCTGCAGCTGGTATTGTAGAATGAAGTCATGGGTTTGTGTTCTGATTCCACTGATAACCATAGTACTGAATAGTGATAGTTGCTCCATGTTGAATTTGACATCTAGTCCTCATATAAGTGGAGTGTAGAAATTTATGTTCCAGCTTAGGTATTGTTCTTGTCAACTGACTGAAGATTTAAATTACTTGGTCCATTGTTAATAGACCTTGTGACTTCGTTCGCAATAGGACTTAAAGCTCTAAAACAATTTTAATATCCAAACTAATTTATTTCAATACTCCAAATCAAAGGTTGTTGATATGTTTAAATGTTTTCCATTCTTTTTTAGGCCCCCTTTTTTTCCCTTTTGACAGTTGAATATGATTTCAAATGACTCCTAAAATACTTTTTACTGAATAATGCATATTAATTGTTGAATGGGGAATGCTGTTGTTCTTCATTGTATTGAAAAACATTTCTTTTAAATTTTCAAATTAAAATTGATTACTAAACTTTTTATCTAATCTACTTATTTATCTAATGTATTAACTGCATAAAATAGCTGTTTATTAAACTAAAACTAAGAAACCTCGTATAGCTTTTTAGAAGCTGTTTTATGAGGTTGTATGAGTACAATATTTTTTGAATCTTTACATACTTGCAAACAGTATGTTAAGATTGCTTTCATACTTGTAATGACTCAGTTTTTTATTTTTATAAAATAGAATCTGTGTTAAATTTTTTACATCTTACAAATACATCTTTGAATATTTAAAGTGGAATATATTCAACTTACAGAATGTGGTTCCTGATCCAAAAGAATCGTGTGGACCTTATAAGGATTCAAATTCTATTAAATCCCCAAGAAGTAATTCTGACAAATCAGATTTTGGTATCGATAATCATGATACTATTGGAATGATAGTTATTGATTCCAATGGCAGAATTGCAGGTGGAACATCAAGTAATGGAGCAAAATTTAAAATTCCTGGGTAAGGGAGATTTGATATTTAGGTTAAAAAAGCTTCTTTTTGTGTGACTGTAAGCTGATTTGATCTTAGCAAATTGCTTTTTTGATTCATCTTGTTAGTTATGCAATATCTTGCATTTGTAATAATTTTTGATGGAATACATTGGTTCATTTGAAATGTAGAATATGAAAATATCAGTTTTTCTAGAATACATATGTCTGATTCATAATGAAAGAATAATGTGAAAAACAAATTTTTGTCTTAAAATGAGGAGAGAGAAATGTTAAAAATTTGATGGTGTAGTGTTCATTTAAATAGTAAAGAATTAACTACTTAAGTAGAGAATATATATTTATTTTTGAGATATTCATGTTAGAATTTTTACTTTCCTGTTCGAAACATGTAACCTGTTCCAAAATACATTCTAGTAACATATTAACGTTTTTGTGCTAGAGAAACTTGAATATTTATTTTCCAAGTTATGGTTATGGTTTTCTTTGTAAACTTAGAGCGATCTCTGAATTTTCAAATTTAATGCATTATATGAAGATTTACAAATATTGAAAGACTATCATTATATTTTAATTAATATTCATATTTATTCATACATTCAGTAAAAAATATGAAAGTTTGTAGTTATTTTTTTGTGAAAGAAGATACAGATAATTTTAATATATATATATGTATATATATATATAATTTTAAAATATACAAATGATTTAAATGTGAATTATATTACAGAGTAATTATTTAATATAATTGTTAATTCTGTAAAATAAGCATCAAGTTATAGCTAAAAATAATCTTTTTTTACAAATTTTTCCTTCTTAAGTTTATATATGTTCAAATTGAACTCTAGAGTGCATTCTTTTAGATTCAAATTTTGACTTTTGTTCAACTTTTTAATATTTTTCTTGTTATATAATATTTTTTTAGTGGTTGATTGCTTATCGCCATTGATTATCTTTTTAGTACATTTGTACTGATTTTTTAAAAAACTGTTAACATATAAGCTCTAAAAGCATTGGATTATGTGCAGTTATATATCTGTAGTTTTACTTATTGCATCAACAATAAATTTTAAGAAATTGGTGCATTTTTATTTTTATAATAATTACAAATAATAAATATGTTTCATTGTTTTTAATATACTTCATATTTCTTTCAAAATAATCTCAATGACCTTCTTTTCATTGTTTTATTCAAGTCATTTTATCTCAATAGTTTTATGAAATAATCCTTACACATATACACATTGTAAATTATTTCAGCAAGGATCTTGTATTAATATATTCTTCTAGTTTGTTTTGAGTTACTAGTTAATGTGCTATATATTCAATCAATGTCATGTTAGACTATAATGTGCCATATGTGTTCATAATTATGCAAAAAGAATAATATTCTTCATGCACCCTCATATTCTATGTCACAAACTGTCAATATAAAATATTATTATGTGTTTGTATTGATCAAATGAGTTCAAAGAAGAAACAAAATAAGGGAGATTTATGGAAAGGAAAAAAAAAGGAAAAAGTGCATAATGAAAAAATTGACTCTTTTAAAATAAGGGTGAAATCGTTAAGGAAAAGTGGTAATGCCCAAGGTAAAGGATTTAATAGGAAAACAAAAGTAGATGATTGATTTAGGCATGTTTTAGTGCCAAATACCATTATTCTGCATACTGTTGCAAAGATAAATTCTATTTTGTGCACCACAAATTCTTTATTATGACTTTTCTGGGGAATCACAAGCTTAATATTAGTATCTTATTGATAACACACACACTAGAAATAATTCGTATAATTTATTATCAAAGTCTATTTATTATAATTCTTATCATCATCATATCCAGCAAGACAGCCCCTCAGGGCCAGTTCCTTTGAAGTTTCCTCCACAGTGACCTCTCATTCATCTGCATTCTCCAACTTTCATTTATAGTTTGATTCCACTGAGTCTGTCGATCTCAGCCTTGGTCTTCCATGCTTCCGAATCCAAGTGACTTTGAACTGTAGTATTTTTTTAACAACATTATTATCTAGCATTTCAAATTATATGGGCCATTCAATTCATTCTATTTATTTTTATGTGTTTAATGATGAATAATTCTTATATTTTCTGATAAAAGTATAGCATAGTTGTTTTAAACAATATTTTAAAAATCTTATGTACTTTTAGTATTTTGATTTAGTGATTTTACTTTTATTTATTTTTTGTTTTTAACGGATACAATTTATACATATATTTTTTTATTTTGATACTTGTTATGATATTTATTGATACATATAGTAGAAACACAAATAAAATTAACTTGATTTTCATACATATCCTGATTTAAAAAAATTAATAAAATTTAGTCAGAGAGGAATCTCTATATGCTCACTTTAGTAATTCATTGTTACTATAGCATTAATTTACTCAATATTGAGATGTTGAGCATGTGAACCATGTTCTTAAATATCTAATTTTATTCCTCTATAATTCTTCATTTCCTAGTATAATTCTATTTCCCCCCCCTTTAACCCCTTTGAGACAAATGTCCCATATCCGTGCCAGCATGAAACACCGGCGGTTCCCGAATGTCCCATATGCACGCCACACAAATGGAACATTTTTTGGCAATAGATGGTATTATGTGTCTATAAGGTTTGAGGTACATGTAGATCTGGCCTTCTCTTGAAATGAGAGAAATATTACTCACATACACATGGTTTTTGTTTTATAAACATAAGGGGAAGGGAATATTTCCGAATTGAATGTTTTATGACTGCTCTTGAAAGGAACACATGATTTTTGTTTATAGTGAAGATGAGAGATTTATTTTCACCAGAGCATTTGGTTTGGATTTGCAATGTAGTTTTTAATGGATAATTTGATTTGGTAGACAAAATTATTATTATTTTTTTTACTTTTACAAGGTTAAAGCATCAAAAATGTTTAACTGAACTTAGAATATCAGAATGATGTAAAATTTATTCTAAATTAGTGTATGAGAGTAGTGATAGTGACAAGTAATATATTATGTTTGTTTTGTTAGTTTCAAATTTTATGATAATGATGCTATAGACATCTGTATGCCGATTACATCAAATTACGCTTAACTACACAAAACCCTGTGGCTGTGGTGGTACACACATCCTTCATCTCAAAAGGGTTAAGTATTGTATTGATACATGTACACTTAAGTCTAGAATATTGTATATTATAAATTTAGTCTACAATAAGAAGGGGAAAGAATGAAATAAACTCTTAGAAAAGTATTATTTTATTTTTCTGTTGTATGTTTTTTTTTGAGTTATTGGTATTGACATGTGTAAGTTTGAGTCTGTGTGTGTTGTTTACCACTGGTTGAAGTTTTTTTCCTGAATTTAGGAATTTGTCTGAATAGAGTGAACATTTCTTAAAGTTACTGTTAAGGTGCAGTTAACAATGAAAAATTTTAAACCATATAAGTTTGTATTTAATATTCAAGTTACAATAAAATGTCAGTATCTAAAGAGGTACTTAAAAAATAAGCCAAGAGAAGCTTTCTTATATTTTTTTTGTGGTATAAAGAGTTAATTTTTGCCTTTATATGAAAATAAGAAACAACTAAAAATTGATTAAAGTCATTTAGAAAAAAAATCGTTGAGCCTTCCAAAATAATTATTGATTTTGTATACATTGTATTGAATTTTGGCACTGTATGTTTGTTCTCTTAGGTGTAAAATAAAGCAAGTACATGCTTGAATCAATACAATTATCATTTTTTTACTGACTTATTCATTGTTATCTCTTGGTCAGCCAACTGAGATTTTATACTACATTTGTTGAATGATGAAAATTACTAGTATATTATTAGCTCTACTTTTTCTAAACATTTTTCTTTTATAATGATAATTGAATGCATTTTGATTGTTTTTATGTATTTTTTTTTAAAAAAAATTCTTGTAAGATGAGAATTTGAGATATTTAATTCAATTAATCTTTTTTCAAACCCTTTTTCTTTATTAAAAATGAAGTCTAATAAGTATATAATAAGCGTACAGTAAAAATTAACTTATAATAGCAAAAATATAATATTCAGTGTTTTAAATTAATCTTGTAATTAAAATAACTTTTATAATACAAAAATATTCAGTAAACTCAACATTTGCAATTAAATTGCCAAAGACAAAAACCAGCAATGATTTTTATGGAAAGCATCATTTTGTACAGAGAATATAGTGTTAAAGTTGCTTTACATATTATTTTCTGAATGTTTCAGGAAATGACCCTGAAAATTGCTTCAAATACTAGTTGGAGATTAAAGGTACCCTTGTTATAAAAGTGCGTTTTGAATGAATTCATACATTATTGAAGTGGTCTTTCATAAACTTAAATTTTCTTAATATATAAATATTTGTTTAATTATTCAATGTAGTTTTTATGTTGTTAAATTTACCAAGAAAGTAATATTTTTTTCCGAAACTCATATAAACTTCAAGCAAGCAATTTTATCTGCTTAAGTTCAATTAAAATATTTACGATTCACAGTAAATTTCTTTCTGTTTAACTGAAATGTGTTTTCATGTATTGTTGATACTGTTAACGTTGGTGTTGATCAGTGATTGCAGATTACATTTTCTTTTCTTTTGAATAGTTTTGCATGTAATAATTGAAAGCTTTTGTCAACTGATATTTTGTGAAATTATTTGTATGTATGTATATATATATATGTTTGTATAATCAATTTGTTTACATCCTTAATTTTATTAATTTTTTTTCAAATATATATAAACAAAGGAGTTCTTAGATTATATTTTACTAGATGTTTAGTTTTTAATACATTACTGAATCTGGTTAGATTACAAAAAACTATGTGATCTTCCTGCACTAAAGTACTCATTCTCCTGATATTAGTTAATATATGTTTTTCAATCACCTAACAAATTATTAAAATTAAATTACCTTTCTAATTCTTTGAAATTGATTCTATATCAAATACAATATATACATTTGTGAAATTTTATCTTTACAGTAATTATGTGTATAAATATGTAATGCTGATTTGGCTTTCTGAATTGTGCATGTAGGAGAGTTGGTGATTCTCCCATTCCAGGATCTGGTGTTTATGTAGATCAGAATGTTGGAGGTGCAGCTGCTACAGGGGATGGAGATGTCATGATGCGTTTTGTACCCAGGTATTAACACTTGTCTCTTCATTTTATTTAATTTTAATATCTTAAAATATTTGCTTTCCTTGAAATGACTAGCTTTTGAAAATTATACACAATTTTTAGAATCCATACTATGTGTAATTAGTGGTGTTATTATTATAGAAAAAGCCAACAATAACACAGATTGATAATTAACCTTGCATTAAAAAAAAAAGAATACAAGGCTAAAAACCTCATAATTTTCAACCATGATTATACAATGAGGATAATCTCTGAGCCTACTTTCCATTTCCAAACTTCTGTGGTGCACCAATATAAAGATTTCAAGCTATGAGGACTTCATGTACTCTAGCTCATCTGTTGGATGAGTCTTTAATGGCATGATGAATTCAAACTCACAATTTGACAGAAACAATACAGCCATTAGCTTGCAACCATACCCACATGGCTATTGTGGTGGCAACAATAGCATTAAATTGAAGTTTTTAAGTGTTGATGATTATTCAGCAATCAAAATAGAATTTGTAATGTAAGATTCACTGAAATCTCTTATAGCTTTAAAAAAAAGGTAACGTCTGGATTTTGATTGACTGCAAGAGCTCTATTTGGCCCTTTTACTCTTGATACCATACAATGGGGTAGCTAGTTCTGAGTGGGCCTTGTATCAAAACTGCTTCGGGCCCTTTTTTAGAAACGAAAGCCCTGTTAGTGGGACTTTAGTTACACGTGCTGGAGCCCTTGTAGCTTCGGGGCCCTGTATCATTAATACGGCTGATACAGTAGTAGCTACACCCTTGATCCTATATCATGTTCAGGCTTTCTCTTCTAAATTTTCATATATAGAATTTATGTCTAATGGATGTTTTTATTTATTGTAGCATTGACATGAAGCTTCACTTTAAACTTTGATCTATGAACCTACTGCCTTTACATTTCAACTTTTGCATAAATAAGATTGTTTGTAGTATGGTCTTTTTCGTAATTTATTACTCCTACTTAGTGTCTGGGCATTTCTTTGTAGTATAAGAATGTCAGAAGGTTATAATGACAAAAATGCCATTTTTTAAATTTGTGTTTTAAACTTCAGCTGTTTTTTATTGTGTATTAAAAACTAATTTTAATATTCATTTGGGAACTGATAAGGTTAAATCCAAGACATTATTTGTAACTTCCAACAAGACTCTATTACAGTTAGGATTTTGTCATATTTTTTGTTATTCCAAAAAAAAAAAAAAAAAAAAAAAAACCCTTAATTTTTTTTTTTGTCTTTTTTTTTTATTTCTTAGAATACTTGATATAAAATTGCTATAAAATCTTAATTACATATACAGTAGGAATTTATTTGGATTTTGTGCATGAGAAAAATTAAGTTATGTATTAAATATTTCTTTGGCTTATAAAAGTTTTATTAAGAAAGGGATAAGCTCTCTTGTGTGAGAGTATAAAGATTAAAATGGTTTAATATTTTTTTTAAAGTTCAAGAAAACAGATTTTCATCCATTATATTGTATATTGCAAGTGTGATATTAACTGTGTCAAAAACAAACAAAATTTTAAATAGTACACCTTATACAATTGAAAATTCTTTTTTAAATTTTGAATAATTACATTAATTTGTTTAATTTTGGAACAACAGTTCTATTAATTTTTAACATTAAACCAAAATGCAAGAAATAATTAGTTAAAATGCTTATGTTTGATTGATGGTTAACTTATTTATCATAAATATTTTTGTATAAGGACAATACTTAAGTGCTCTATTTGTTGTTTTTCAGTTATAATACTGTAGAAAATATGAGAAATGGGATGAATCCTACTCAAGCTGCTAATGATTCAATAAATCGAATTATTGCTAAGTATCCATCTTTCAGTGGAGCTATAATTGCTGCTACAATAAATGGAGAATATGGTAAGAGTTAAAAGTATCTTAATACATCAAAATATTTTTTAAGCTATTATTTTTTTAAAGATTATTTATTATTGAAATGATGTGTGATTTGATGTTCTATTTTGGATCAAATATTTGAAAATACATTCAAATTTTTGTATTGTTTATAGCATTTACACAAAATACAATTTTATATGTGCTATATTTTATTCAAAACTTTTTAATTTTGAAATTTTTTTGCATTGATTTTTCTAGTTGAATTATCTTTAGTATTGTATTAATTTTAATTAAATTATATGCTAAAAATTATATATTTAAGTTTATAAATATACATGAAATTTATATACAAACATAATCTAAACTTTATATAAATTCATGTACATGAATACTTTTATTTTACAATTTTTACCATATGTATTGCCATACTTCTTTTCAAATATTAATTTACATCTTTAAGTATGATTTTTAAACTACTACTGTATGTTTAATAATTGCCTGTGTATTACTGCTATCACTTTGTAGTGGCATTGGTAGAATTCAGAAACTTCAGGTAAACTGGTGCCATACACATGATTTCCAGTTGTGTTTTGACTATTTGTTTTCTTTATTTTCAACTGCATCTAGTTTCTGTGCTTCAGTATCCCCCCCTGTTTTTGGTCATAAAATTCTAAAAGTTAGGCTGTTGTATTTTTAAAAAAATTATAGGAAATGTGACAAAATTGCTTTAATGGTGCAGCATTTTACCTCAAAAGGGGAAATGTTCCAATTCACATATTATGAAATTATATTTTTAGGAACAAGCATTTTGGAAATGCAATGTAAAATTTAATTAGTATATTTGGAATTATAAATGGAAATTGATTTCAAAACTAGGGCTTGGTTTTTATCCTAACTATTATTTAATATATTATACTTAAATTATTATTGTATCTACCTAAAAAAGAATAATAGAATCCCACTTAAAAGTTTAACATTTTTAGAGGTTAAATCAGAAAGTGGTTGAAACTTAAAATGTAATCATATGAATATGTAATGAAAAACTTTTGGAAATAGCCATCATTCTTCATTGAAAGTATTTAAGGACTTTGCCTGTATGGTTCTGAGGTAGTTATGATTATATGCAAATATCTTTGTTCAAATTCCATTTTATATGTTGGTAATTACTGTCGTATTCAAATTGAAAATTTAGTAGGCTCATTTTTTAGTTACTCTACTAGAAAACTTTTCTTCTCATACAGCTTATTGTTCAAGAAATAATATATTTCTTGTTTTCTTTACTTTGAACTTATACTTTTTTGAACATTTATTATATTAAAATTGAAGCAATATATAATTTTGCTACAAACTTATTTTGAAAAATTAAAATTTTTTAATCTGCATTTTTTAAAAGTAAATAATGCCTGTCTTAAAAGAAATACTGTTGTTATATTTTTACGTGATGTGTTTATTAAAAAATTAAAATATAAAATCATATGAAGATTTTATATTTTGAATAAACCATTCTAGTGTAGCATTTATTGTACATTTAAACACACTCGCAGACACAAATACAATAAGGATGACACATAATGAAGACAAGAAACTGGGCGAATTTTCCAGAGAATCTCGGCTTTTATACAAAACACAGACTGGAAATTCGAAAACTCACATGACTACCAAGGACAGGTCTTGTGATTGGTGGAGAGATATTGTATGAGGGGATACTTAAAATACACTGAGGCTTTTAATTTCTAAGAGATAAAATTATGATTACATTCCATTAGGCGTGTAAGCTATCAGTTAATTATTTACGCAGAAGTCCTGTAGGGTCAGGACCATTACAAATTAAAAACTTGAAAAGATGAAATCAGCATGAGTTATATATATATAGTGGTACTAAAGAAAAGTGTAAAAATAATTTTTCCTTTAGGAATACGTGAAATCACTACAAAAATAAAATTTAGAGAATGAAACAGTTATGAGACAAATCAATTAATGAACTAATAATGTTTTTTAAAAAATGTTTTTTTTTGGAAATAAGATGGTAGAAAAATTTCATATCCAGAGTTTTTATAATTAGAATAAGACATATATTTTAGTGTAAGGAATATCTATAAACTTAAAAAAAAATTAAGTGAATGAAATATAATACTTTTGTTTAAATTTGTATTTGTGTTCTTTCTACTAGTTTATGGCTGGAATAATTGATTATAATGCATAAATGTCAAATCTGTGTATGTGTGGAAAGAATATTGGTTTGCTGATTTAATGTCTAATATTATCACTTGATTATACATAAAAAATCCAATTAGTAGTGAAAGCTCTTATTAATTAATTGCAGTATTACACTCTATGAATGTTTACTTTATTAATAAAATAAGTCATTTGAAACATTACTAGTATTACCCTCCAATATTAAATTAGTTTTAGGCATATTAATGTAGACCTTTCATGAAGATTTTAAAGATTCTTTCGATTTTTAATTATTTTGAGAATTATTACAATACACATATATATGTAAAGTATCAATGTGATCATTTATACTTCTGTGTGATAAAAAAAACTCATTTAAACCAAATAAGATTACTAAGCACAGTTCTTGTTTTTCTCCTTTTTTTATAACCTAGCTTGTTATCATTTTTTATGTGTGGAAGGTATTAGCTTATTAATTACTTTAAAATTTCCAGAAATTTTTTTTGTATAGATTATTCTTGGTTTTTCACACAAATTGTTAAACTATTTGTAATCTAATGGAAAATTTCCTTTTCTATTTGATTTTTAAGGTATGCTTTATTCTAATGAAATACTAAAGATTTTTCAATTTTCAATATCAAGCTTTATTTGCTACATTTGAATTATTTTTAAGCTTGCTCAGTGGGGTTCCTTTTAAGAAATAAGTATAAATTTTACAACATTGAGTAGTTTAAATGATCTTTCCTTTCTTCCATGTAATTTGGTATGTTAGATAAACACACATGAAGAGTCCTTGGAAAACTATATACATCTTTCTCCATTTTCAACCTTTTTCCTTGTCATTCTGCCCTCTTTTCATCTTTTAACTACATTTGCAGAAGTTTGTTCAGGTTGCAGATGCACTTTTTTTCTGATGCAATATTGAATGTTTGATATAGATTAGCCAAATATGTGCCAATAAAACAAACCATTGATTTTACAAAAATAACTGATAAAGCAAAAAATGTTTTAAGTATTCAATTATTATTATTCAATGTTTTAATTGACGTTTAGAATTCATTAAAAATCATTACTTTCTGTGGCATTTATGCTTTTATGTGATTTATTGAAAATGTTGAGTATTTTTGTACTGTATTTTATCTTACTTTCAGATTATAATATAACAGATAATTATAACACCTTCTCTCTACTTTCAAATATGGCTTAGTATATATGTCTTGTTCACACAAAAATAATATAAAGCATTGAAATATCTCAAAAAGTAATTATGAGTGCATTTTAAAATCTTTTAAAAAGTCAAAATAATGTAATTGTTTTTATAAATGTTTATTTAATTCAGGAGCTGCATGTCATGGGATGGAGAAATTTCCTTTCTCAGTTGTTAACAGAAAATTTGGAAATGTTACTATAGAAACAGTTACTTGTATGTAAAAGGAGTTAATCATTGATCTGCAAAAATGTATTTTGCAACAAATAATAGTATTTTTTTACTTTTCACTTGTGCTTATAAATTAAAAAAAAAATGTTAAAGTAAAATACTGTGATTTTGATTAAAATATATATATATCTAAATTGTGTGTTTTAAGAATTTTTATATTTTATAAAAAAAAATTGTGAAAATATGTTTTTTCAAAATAAACTACTTAAAAAATGTCATTTTTTTCTTAATAAGTTCTACAACTTTTTTTTCCACTTTTTTGTTTCTGTTTATGAATACTTATGTTATTATATTTTTGTTTTTTGAGATGAAGAATTTTGATAATTCACACATATACTACATTATTACATATTATTTAGAAATTATTGTTCAGTTGTTCATTCAAGCAAAATTAAAACTTCATGTACTGAAAATAAGTATTTTATGATTTATTTAAAAGTTTTTTTTTTATATAAATTTTTCAATTTGTGCCCATTGAGTGTAAGAAATATTTGATTTTTACTTAAATGAATTCTTATGAGTTATAGAAAATAGTTGCTCATATATAATTGAACAAATAATGGAAATTTTTTACAAAAAAATTCTATTTAATGTGCATGTGAAAACAATGTAATTATGTATTGCATTGGCTTTAGGAAGAATTTTAAATTAATTTTCAATGTTTAAGAGGGAGATCTAATATTATAAATATCTCTACATTTTATTCAAAATTCCATAGTATTGAATAAAATCTTGTGATTTAGACTTATTTACTGAATACTTGATTATTATTACTTGAGTATTGCTCACATTTTTTAACAAAGTACTTTTACATATAATTCCACTTTTAAAAATTTTTAACATTTTATATTACTCTGTATGTTCATGTTTCATTTTGATAAATTTTTTAGCAATATAATACATTTAATTTAGAAACTTATATAAAATAATTTTTTTTAAAACTGATGTATGCTATTGCAAATACATATACTGATTGTAATTTGTTTTATTTTTCATGTTATTTTATGATCTTTATTGAAGAATAAAATTTTTTATGCTTAAATTTATGGTTAAAGAGGGGTAACATATTTCCTGTTTTTTCTTTTTTAAAAATGAAAATGAGGCTTAGGCAATAAGAACTTATAATCTCACTACAATATCTCCTAACTTAAAATAATTTTTTTTAAAAAAAAAATTGCATTATCATTTATGTTTTTTATTTTATTTTGGATTACGTGTTTTCTTTCAGTCTCAAATAATGGGTTTGTTTATGTATGTGCTATTTTGCATTTATTTATCTTATTTTTTAATGAAAAATAGTGTATTATTTTTTTCACTGAATATTACTGAAAAGTATACTTATTCATCACCATTTCTATATTTTGGAAAGAAATATAAATTTCCTTATTTTATTATTTTACTAGAGAGCTTAGAACTGTTGATAATTTTTTTGGTTAATACTTTTTTAATTTTTTATATCCTAATTATGAAGTAGGAATAATTTTATATAATCACATACTATAACTATAATTTAAAGTTTTAAAGAATGGAGATATTTTTTTTATTTGAAAAAAATTACATATATGTATTTTTTAGAAACGTGTTTTATTTTATAACTTTATAATAAAATAATTATAAATGGAGTATTTTTTAATTTTTTGTCTGTTAAATTAGCTAGATTATTAAAGAAATGCTTTCAATATTTTGTCACAAATGTAAACTATTTCTTTTAAATTAGAAAAAAGTGAAATGCTAAAAAAGCATACATTTGCAGTTTGTAGTACAGAGAATTAATTTTGTCATATTACGGCTAAAAAGTTAGTTTTAGATTAAAAATTTATGGTGTATACTGTTAGTAATGTTAATGCAAACTGTTAAAAAACTTGCAGTGAGAGGAATCAGTATCGAAAAAATTCAGGAGCAAACATCTTTTTCTTCCTTTTCTGGTTTTCTTCATATTAACATTGATATTATATTTGTATCTATTTTGTTTGATATTGCCTTCAACTTTCTATTACATATTTCTTCAATTATGGATCGCTTAAAATGAAAACATTTTCAAAATAAACAGAATATTAAAAATATTTTAATGCATTGAAATAAGAATTTGAGATACAGTTTGCAAATTAATTATATATGTATAACTATTTCAAAAAATAATTATTAAAAGTTTGTTCTCACAATAATTTTTTTATGCATTTAATTAGTATATCTTTTTTTGAACAAAAATATTATAAAAGAAACCAGGGCAAGATTTATTCATAGACTGTTTCTTCCTATACAATTAAATGTATACCTAGATATTTAGTTTGATGTATTTAGTTATTTCATTATCTCAGAATATTAGATATTGATTCAAAGTCCAGTTATTAATTTCATATAATTTTTATTTAATTTTATGATTTGTTTACCACAAAGATTATTCAATTTTGCTTCAAATGTAAGTATATTATGTACAAAATTCATTTGAAAAATCTTAATTTTTATAACTGTTATTAAATGAAGTTTAAAATAAATTGTGTCATTTGTATTAGCCAACTTGAATATAAGTAATTATGCATATATATTTAATAATTTTTATAATTTAATCTTGTTGTATAAATAAATGTTAAGTTGAACATTCAATAGTAATTGCTCATTAGCAAAAAAAAAAAAAAAATGTTTATTCTTTAAAAAGTATATTTTATAGAAGAAACAAAAAATAGATGAATCTTTTTTTGTTTTTAATACCATATCCTTCATGAAACATTGAAAACTTGTGATATAAAATATAAAGACAAAACAGTAATTTTCACAAACCTGTTCCTTTCTTAGTTCTATTATAATACATTGAATTATTCAATTTAATTGTAGATTATATTTGTAGAATTTTTATTTTTGAGGAGGCCTCAAATTATTCGCATTTTAAACAATGTTTCCTTTGAGGTTGTCTTCAGCCAATGCTAAAAAATAGGGCCCAAATTTGGAATATTTTTTGAGATATAAAAGTATTCCAACAGCAATATTATATTCTGGCTACTATATTCTGGTAATATATCCTGTAGAGAATCACTTATTTTATTACAACACTCATTTTTATCAAAGTTGACAGATTTCTTTCTGGTATGAAATGTATTTTGCATTTTTTCTCCTATATCGTAATGCTGAATGAGCTATCCCTTTACAAGTTAAAAGAAAAAATTAATTATATATTTAGGGAATATTTTGAAATTTTAAACGCACTATATTACAAACAAATGTATGAATTACAATATTACAAATTTTCATGAAATTTGAGACATTTTTCTGTCTGAAAATGCTCTGCGTTTATTTCAGGCTTTCATACTTTTGCCGAAGACAGCCCTAAGAAATTCAATAATTATTGGAGGAAAGGTTCTGGACCTCATGCTTCCTTGCATGCATTGAATTTCCTTTTTTATTACTTAAAAATTACAAAATAAATTACTCGATTGTCGATTAACTCAAGTTGTATAAATTATTCAATTGATTAATGCATTAGTTCAGGGGTTGGCAACCTTTTAGCTGTGGTGTGCTAAACCAAACTACCAATATGATTCAGTGTGCCATACAGGACAGTTTTGAAACAATTCGATTCCCACGATAATGCATGAAGAGTTAGAGAATAGAGGTCAATAATATAAATTTACAGTTTTATTATAAATTAATTTTACATCATTTAAACATATTTCTTAACATAAAAATAAACAGCATAAAATATAACTACATATATTATGTATTAAAATGAGAAATTGACACCATAAAATATAAGTATTTCCCTTCATTATAGTTAAATAAAAAGATAAATAAAAAAAATTTTTTAATGAGAACCTAGTGCTTGCACCACTGTACTTTCATACAGCAAAATCAGGAGTATAATTTGTTACTTTAAAATTTGGCATGATTCTGAGCATTCAATTGTTAAACAATTTCTTTGCGAACTCGAAATATTTTGCATATGAGGAAATTTTTTTTTATTTAGACATGTAGAATCAAAAGCGGAAAGCACAGAGTATATGTAATTTTCTCTCTTAAAACAAATCTCTCCAGCAATGACATTCAATAATTTACAAAATGGTTGTAAATTTGTTTTTAGAGTTATCGTTCAGATTTTTTCGTAATTCCATAAATGTTCATAATTCTTAAGGTGTTTGTCAAATAAGGCCCAATACAAATTTATAAACTTTCATCCTCTCAAAAATTGACAAATTTGTTGAGCAGTGCAAAATGCCACGGAAAATTGTACCGCGTGCTACATGTGGCATGCGTGCCATGGGTTGCCAACCCCTGCATGAGATGATTAATGTGTTCTGTTAAAACACAAATCTGAAATAACTGGGTGAAATTATACAAATTTTAATATTTCATTTAATTGTTTAATCCTGATGCATTCTAGACGGACTGTTTAGGGAACAGAACACGTCCCACAAGTTTTAATGTTATCAAGCATTGACATATCTGTGCATTATTTTTTTGTATTCAATCTCAATGGTATTTAATTTCAAGAATACTGATGTTCCCTGTTAGGACATACTAAATTAAGCTTACAAATTATTTTATGTAATAAAACATTAATTTAAATATAATATGTATTGATATTTTTTTAAATTGAATGAAATATAATAATTAATTATATTTCCGTGTATAAGTCGAGAATTTTTGGAATTTTTAAAAAAAGGTTAAAGTAAAGAGTTCGACTTGTATATGGATCCGGTAATCTCGGGAAAATTGTATTTTAGAAAAAATGGTTTTTTTTTTTTAAAGCATTAGCGGTAGCGATTTTAATTTTTTAATGATTTGGATGCCTTGAATGAAATTTTTATTCTAAAAGAAAATAAGTCCCCTAAATCTCTCAAAAGTAATGCTTGAATCTGAATTTTCGAATTGTTTGAAAAATTCACATTCACACATTGGGATTTCTGAAAATATATATGATCATAATGCAGTGAAGTTCTCCTCTAGGGCATGAAACATAGGTCGACGATCACGTGTCGTATACAAATTTTTCTTCCCGCTTATTTTTCGTAACAGAAAAAAAAAGCGTATAAAGTATGACAAAACAGTTTCCAAATTTCTCTTCTCGCTCATTTTTCATAACAAAAATAAGTGCATAAAGTATGACTAGCACAGACTGTGTATAAGATAAAGAATAACGGAAAAAAAATTTGGTAGTTTCAGAGAGGGTTACCACAGAAATAAATATGTCGATGCGGGAGTGTGGCGTTTTACATTACAGCAATTTGAGTGGGAGATATTCCACCGGTTGGCAGCATTTTCGCCTTCATGGCGACATGCTTGAAAATTACACACAATGGGTTATATATATATTTCATTTCAACTATTATACGGGTTTTGAATTTTTGTAGAAAAAACGCAACCTTGGCTTATACATGGATCAGCTTGTATTTGGAAATATGCGTTATGCAGTAGAACCTGTTTTTGTGCGGTCCTTTTTTATGCGATTTCATTTTTATATGATTTTATTTTAGTGTGATATTTTCTGTGCTATCTCTTTTTATGCGGTATATGAATTTCAACGGCTTTGACGCCTCTGTAATGTTTTCTATCAATGTACAAGTGGCGTAACAGAAAATGTTAGCCCCCCCCCCCCTCCTGCAAAGTCAGATTTTGCCTTTAATATTTTATAAATTAGGTAAATACGTACAAGGCGTCAGTCATGCCTTGGGCCCCCTAGAGGCCCGGGGTTGCGGGGGTGTACGTTACGTCACTGCATTGAAGATATATACACTTCAAGACGCTGTCTTCATTTGTTATAAACAGTCTCCCGACAATGCACGTTCAGTTGCTTTCTCTCAATGCGCCAACAGCGTGACAATTATAAGCAACTGACCAACCGACCTTCGTCGCGAAAACTTATCTCTTTCTTTATGGTGCCCAAAAATTAATCAATTGAAATTGTATCTTCAAGTGACGAAAGTGATTTTGAACTAATTCATCGCAAGATAATGAGCGCAGTGAATTATGTATGTGCATTTTGAAAAGTTCTCCATGTATACAATGCGAAATTAAATGATTTTAAAATGTTTCCATGTGTAAATTAATCATTTATTTGGTCATGGAAGTACTCTCTAATAAATTTCGTTAATGATTGGCTTATTTTCTAAGTGCGACTTTTTTTAAGCTCACTCCGTCGCGTAAAAAATTTTTTTTGTTGTATTTCGAGAATTTTTTTGTTATATGTAGGAATTTACAAAATAATTATTATAATTTCCGAATATTTTTTTTTCTGTGGTCCCTATCTACGGCACAAAAACAGGTTCTACTGTATATTCATATTATTTTTTAGCCGAATTACTATGCGTCAAAGTTAGACTTACTTTTCTTTTACCTGATTAAAAAAAATATATTTAACAATATACGAAGAGGTCCTTATTTTTTGAAATTATGAAACAATAGTTCTCACAGATACATGATATAAAAGAATGGATTTTCTTGAAACATCGCATGAAGCAACAAAACCAGTTATTTTTTTTTTTTTATAAAAAATGCATTACATAATATTATAAGTGGATTATTATTTCGAAGCGAAGATATTCTGTTTACAGTTTCTCTATTCTACTTACTTAAATAGCAGTTATTTCTCTTCATCCGAACTATTAAAATTAAGTTTATTACGTTTAAATATTATGTAAAAGGAAATTTAAATTCTTAGATAATTAAAAGTTAGCATAAAAGAATTAAGGGTCAAGGTGAACTTGGGAGGCCGAGAGAGATTAACTTACTCGCAATGTTGAAAGTTAGCTTTCTGATTGGCAGAGCAATTAAGGTGTTTTAGCTCGGCTAAAGAGAACATTTTCATTTTTGATGCAGTTAAAATGAAAAATTCATTTTTACAGGGATCTTACCGAGGAGATAAATCACTATTTTCTTAAATATTAAGTTTTTCATGTTTTAGTGTAGAATATGTTAAATCTTTTTATTACATAATGAAATGGTAATTGTAATTTGTTTTAAATAAATTTTAGTTGTTTTGCATTGCTATTTCAGAATTTTTTATAAACCCTTTTTTTTTAATATGAGTACACAGATTTCAAAATTTCTCAATTTTCATTCATCTTAAAAGTATTCTTCTAACATCTTTCAAATTTTATTATTTTATTGTCAGAAGTCTGATTCCTCTTCTTCATCTACTTCCATTACAATAATAATAATAAAAATATTTTTAATGAAATAGTTCTATTATTGGTTTGATACATCAAATCAAATTTATATTTGTTTCTCATGAAACTGTACTTTACAAAAGAATAATTATTGAATAATCTAATTTTTCTTTCATAATCTCGTGTTAAGTCATCTACTAAAAATAAAGTTGTTCTGTGGGTTAATTGTGTGTTAATTATTTAATTTCAAAGAATAAATTGGCAATTTGGGGCGCTAGAATAATATTTTTATAACATCTTACTACAAAGTTCTTTTTACAATCGAACGCCCCCCAAATTTAATATTTTTCGAGACCACAAAATATAATTTCGTGGCCAAACGATTTTACTTAAGATTAACAAATAAATATAATAAAATGACATGTTAAAAAAGAATGCAACCAAGAGTCACGTGGCACTTGTTCACAATTTCTAACACTGTCAAAATAAGAATTTTAAAAAGAAAGTTTAAAAACGGATTTGGAATGGAGTCAAATTAATGTTTTATTAGGGAAAATTATCATTTAAGCATGCATTTAACTATAAACGAAAATTATCAAAGAATATATATATATATACATACAAATATATATACAAAGTAAGGCATGTAGCGAAGCATTGTGAGAGTATGTTGTACATTAATAATGAACTTATAAAGAGTTTGAAAGTAGTTTTTAGAAGCAAAATAGTGTAGAATTTCGCTACTTCTAAAATCTTATATAATTTTTAGAATTTTGCAGCAAACTATTTCACTACACGTAGTCTGTTCTACAATCTTATTCTAATTAAAAATATTTGTGGAAGCAAAGCTACCGAAAATTCTCATTTAATTAATTTTAAAGTTACAATAGATTTTCATTTTAACGACTATAATCATCTCTCGGCAATATTTATTCACTTAATAACTGCGTAATCGATTTTGAAATTCATTAATATGCATTCGATGTAGGTATTCCCGCTAGATTAGGTACAAATATAGATTAATTAATAGTTTCTCTAACGGAATGACTCTCAAGAAATTTGTTCTTAGCTGTAATATTAGTGCATGAGGTATACGTGGGAGCGTAATTAAAATAGAAGTTGTATTTCTAGTCGTAAAAACGAGGTAATCTTTTGAAAATTTTTAAATGAAGCCGATGAAAATATTTGCCTTAATGTCTGGAGACTATTTTAAGATGAATCCTTAATGTTCATTAACCTTTTTTAACGTTTCTAAATATATTTCGATTTTATCGTTCGGGTTATTATGAGCAGTTTCCAAATTTATTATTTAAATTTAGATCCATTTATGATTTTCTATGTTTTGCGTTTAGTATATATATATATTCTTAGAAGATTTTATTACTTATTAATATTCCTGGTAATTTCGGTTTCTGCTGTATAGAACTGCGAGAATTAATCCAGTTAGAATTTTAAAAACAGCGATTGTAATTTGAAAATTAAATCAATCTCTTCGTTATACCTGTGACCGAATGTAATCATAAGTAGTTGAAATAAAATTTAGTGATTTATAAACATAATGAATCGATGTTTATGACGGAATTGGAAAAATTATTACTTAATACCATTTCAGTATTAAAATTATTAAGAACTATTTTGAATGATTTAGATTGTAAATATCTAACTAAAAATAATGTTCAGAAGCATTCTCAAGAAAGTTGGAGAGAATATTTATTCTTCAAAGAGAAAAAAGAAAAAACCAAACCAAAGATTTGTGTGAGTCCTTTAAATGTTTATTTAATCTCAAAATTTTTTTTCTTTACATATTTCTTTCGAAAAATTAGAAAAATGAAATGAACATAAAAACTTATAAAACTTACTTATTAATTATTTCGTTATCTTAATTTTTAGAAATATCTATGCTATTTTCTATGAAAATATGACAAAAGTGTAAGATAAGAGCAATGCTTCTTTTTTTTAAATCTATTATTATGAAAGTATGGTTATATATATAGACTCACTGAAGAACCAAAAAAACTGGTACAGGCATGCGTATGCAAGTAAAAAGATATGCAACCAATCAGAGTACGGTGCTGCGGTCGGCAAAGCCTATAAAAGGCAACGCGTGTATGGCACATTTGTTAGATAGGTTACTGCTGCTACAATGACAAGTTATCAAGATTTAGGCGAGTTTTGAACGTGGTGTTATAGTCGGCGCACGAGAGATGGGGCATAGCATCTCCGAGGTTGCGATGAAATTTGAATTTTTACATACGACGATTTCACAAGTGTACCATGAATATCGGAAATACGGTAAAACATCAAATCCACGGCATCACTTCGGTCGGAATAAACATCATGCTAGAACAGGACCAACGACGCCTGACGAAAGTCATTAAGAGTGACAGACGTGCCACCCTTCCGAAAATTACTGCAGATTTTAATGCTGGGCCGTCAATAAGTGTCACCGTGTGAACCATTCAACGAAACATCATCGATATGGACTTTCGGAGCCGCAGACACACTCGTGTGCCCTTGTTGGCTGCACGACTCAAAACTTTACGCCTCGCCTGGGTCCGTCAACACTAACATTAAACTATTGATGACTGGAAACACGTTGACTGGTCTGACGAGTCTCGTTTCCAATTGAATCGTGCGGAACGTGTATGGATATGGAGACAAAACCTCATAAGTCTATGGACACTACATGTCAACAGGAGAGTGTTCAAACTGGTGGAGGCTCTGTGATGGTATGGGGCGTGTGCAGTTGGCGTGATATGGGACCCTTGATACATCTAGAAACAACTCTAACAGGTACGAAAGCATCCTGTCTGATCACCTGCACCCATTCATGTCCATTGTGCATTCCGACGGACTTGGGGAATTTTTAGCAGCACAATGCGATACCCCACACGTCCATAATTGATACAGAGTGACTCCAGGAGCACTCTTCTGAATTAAGACACTTCCGCTGGCCACCAAAATACCCAGACATTAACATTATTGAATATATCTGGGATATCTTGCAATATGCTGTTCAGAAGAGATCTCCACCATTTCTTACTCCTACTGATTTATGGACAGCCCTGCAGGATTCATGGTGTCAATTACCTCCAGCATTACTTCAGACATTAATGGAATCCATGCCACGTCTTGTTGCGGCACTTCTGCATGCTCGTGGGGGCCCTACACGATATTAGGCAGGTGTACCAGTTTTTTTTGGCTCTTCAGTGTATATGAACTCGCGCGCGAGTGGTTACCTTAATGAACTTTCAACACAGAAATTACTTTTCTTTTAAAGAGTAGTTATATTCATATCACAAAACAATCAGATGAAGGATATTGAGTTATAGGTGTGAATTAAAAATAACTTTTAAAAAATTAGCCTTTTATTTTGTAAATACAAAAGTAAATCAGTTCACCATCATTTTCTCTGATATCAGTTTGTAGTTGTAAAAAATAATGCTAAAAAATTAAAATTAAAATTGCTTAATATTTTTATTGATATGCAAATTTTGCATACTCAAGTATATACAATTACATAATAAATGGAAAAAATAAATTTACAACAAACGAATTAATTTCTGTGCATGTAAATTTTTCTAATTAAAATCATTAGATTAATTTCAAAATTAGTTTTCTAATGTTGCCATAACATATATATATATAGTTACATTATATAGTAAAATATCACCTATTATAATAATTTGAAATTAATTTAATATACATAGAACAAGATTATATAAATACTTTTAGAATCGAAGTCGTCGGTTCAGATTCATTTCGTAAAAACTAAATATTTATCAGATTTTTTTTTTAAACATTTAAAAACTACTTTTTAGAGCATTTAGAAATAAATTGATATTTACTCAAAAATAGAACACAAGGTTTACCCGTAACACATCTTAAAATTTGTTTTTGACATTAAATCCTGACATTTATTAAAAACTAAAATTGCGAGATTATCAAAAGTATTAATGTTTAAAATTTTATTTATATTGAAAGGGAAAGAGAATTGATTTATTTTCCTTTATTTACTAAGTCAATTCGAAATGGTAAGATATGCTTATAAAAAAACTTCTCTATAAGAGTTAAATTATATAAAAAATAAATATTTAAAACTATTCATTTCTTTAACATAAATGTGCTTATCTTATTTTCTGGAATGCATTTACCGAACTAAGTTTAAGCGCAATTCTAAATTTAGTAACCAGGTTAGAGCAATCGGGAACAGTGTAACAGGAATAGTTTGCAATGACGGCAGTAGTAATTAACTTAGATTTGGAAATCATGTTACTAAGCCGAAAACATTGGTCTCTCTCCAAGTAAAGCCTTTGTCAGTCCTCTAAGTGTTTTCCTGCAGAAATCTAGCGTGAATTAAATCAATTTTCAAATACAATTGAAAATGACAATGAATGAAACTTTGAGGAAATTTACGTTGGTAACTGAAGTGTGTTTATAATTGGGAAAGGTATCTATGTATTATACTTCTGGAGTGGAAAAATGTTATACAATTTGATCAATTGTTACAATATTAGTGTAAATTTCAACACACAAAGATGTACTTTAGAGACCAGCCCGATGAAACGAAGGTTGAATGGGCTCAATTCATGATGGTCATATGATAAAGACAAATACGCGTTCTCCATTTAATTCAAAACAGACATCAAACTAATTCTACTTGTTGCTCTATTTGTAAAACTTGGGTAAAAATTTCAAGTTTTATAATTGGTTAAAAATGTTCACATGTTATAAAAAATAAATTTTTTCAAAAGATTTTAAAATTAAAAAAAAAATCTTATTTTATACATGTATTTTCAAATCAGGTGTATTTTACTTACTTATGTGCGTTGACAAATATGTGCTTTTTAAAAGAAAGTTTTGACAAAGAACAAAAGTTGGCAACAATGGAGCGCATGAACTGATTAGTTTGAAATACATGATTGCTTTTATCGTGCGAATTTGATGTTACGAGATTTTGAACTGATTGGCTAAATCACGTGGTTATCATTATCATGTGACTAATGACGTCACATGAATTGAGCCTATTGTTACGGAAGGATTTGGTACCATTACATTGGCGTGTGGAAATAATTAAATAAAATTCTTTTAAAAACTATTGGTAGATTCGCTTTTTCGACTGTTACGCAAAACTGGGCAAATTTCTCTTTCACTCTCGAGCGCAAAAAAGTTTCACTTCAATAATACCAAACACGAAAAACTCTAGGAATATCCGTCTGATAGACGGTGGTAGATAAGAAAAATCGCACATATCGTGAGTTGAAAAAAGTTGCCATGTACCACCCCGTGATCTTCTCACTGGGTAGAGTCCAACTGAAGATGCCAAGATAGGCCATCCACAAAATCACACCACAGCGTTATCTACAGGTATCAAAGCAAATCCTCTCCATCTGAGAGTCGGATGCTCCTGTCTGAGGGTTAAGTCCGGTAGGCTGGAAATCCAATCATTATGTTCTATTAAGTCCGGCACATTCTCCTGTAAAAAAAAACTAGGTCATCTTCGCCTTATGAGCAGGAACAGTCTTTTTAACACGTGCTGTCAATAACGTTTGTGACGGGGCTTTATCGGTACTTCTTCTAATAATCCTCTTAGAAATCTTAAGGGCCAGAATGACAGTTCTTTCCAACCAACCCAAGAAGAGAGCGTGGTTATGCAGATTAGGTATTGTATATATTGGAACGTTAGTATTCGCAGAGAGCGCTAAGTGGAGAAGTAAAGCTAAGCTAAGTGAAGTGAGGTAAAGCTCTAGGGGGAGTTCTAGGAGAAGAGTCTTAGTATATTCTATGAGTCGGTCTAATAGGGCCAGTGAAGCTGAGTAATAAGTGGGTTCGAGACCGAAAGAGTATTCCCTTAACCGGATCAAGTTGGATCGAAGAATATACTGACGCTATAAGGACTGTAGCTGTTCGCCAAGGAAATAGTGGTAAGACAGTTTGATTGAGCCAGTGCTTCTCAAACTTTCAATACTGGCGCCCCCCTTTTTAACCACAATTATTATCGCGCCCCCCTTATACATTATTAATGTACTGAATACAATAATAATGCACTTTGACGCTAAAGCTACAATATTTATTATAAACCGTACAAATTAATGACATAAGTATTAAATTTTGTATACGTTACTTTTAAGTAAAAAAAAAAAAAGTAATAGGATATTTATATTTTATTATTTTTCCTTTCCCTAATTTTTAAATTGGAACATATTGCAAAATGCGGTGGCTGCTTAAAAGACAAAATATATATATAAGCTAAATATAGAAAAAGAACTCAGAGGGTCAATTTCTAATCATAAGCATTTCTTTGAAAAACTTTGCTCTGCAAGGCAAGCCTATGGACGTTGCTAATACTTATTAAACTTGTTCTTAATTTAGTATTAATTAATTAGTTGTAAAATACTCTGTGCAGCACACACACTGATGCATTAAAAGTATACCGGCTGAAGTACCCGCTCTTTGCACGAGTTAATTTATAAGAAAATAAAACATTATTGATATAATGGCTGAATTGTAAGGAGAGTAAAGCCAAGTGCGCGACAATGTTTACAAAAATGTAAAATGATTTTTTAAAAATAATTGCTCAAATTATAATTAGTTTTAAGTGAACTGTACTTTTAAGCCTCACAGAATTAGAATTTAGAATTGATGTTGAATAATGAACAATAATATAAAATTCCGATGAAGAATAATTGTATTATTTTTAATATTTAAAGCGAAAAGAAAGAA